>JAAEAF010013868.1:0-203306 GCA_011037195.1 Triatoma infestans | reverse complement strand
AAAAAAACTACTTTTTTTTTTCAGACAATGCCCAATAAATCGTTAGGGCAACTAATAATATATATATGAACCTTAAAAAAAAAAACAATCACTAACAAGGCAGTCTCTTGTTACTTTCTCAATCCTAGGTGACATAATTTCTGCCAATAGAATTTTGGCAGCGCTTTTATTGGCCCTTGATATTGTATAGTATATCTCTGTTCAGTTAATGAAATGGTTCTTAGTAGGCTAATTTTACTGCTTTAAACAAAACCCTAAAATTTTTACGGAAATCTTACAAAAACAAAAAAAAAATAAGTTTAGACCCATCCCTGAGCAATATGTGAGTAAGTGTAGCAAGTTTAAAGAAAATTATTGGAGTCTTAGTGAAGATAAATGGGAAAAATAAACATTAATTTGTTGGATGGATAAACGAATACACAAACAGGCATACACATACAAATACAAATCTGAAAATCAGGGAGAGAAAAAGATGAATTTCTATAAACTTTTTTCCGGGTTTAAGCAACTTCTTCAAATATAATTTTTTCATGTATTACCAAAACATAGTTTGAAGAACCTGATAAGAAAAAAATATTTCCTTTTTACAGCAGTTAGATATTCTCTTCAATTTTTAAACTTCTCTTAGTTCCTACATATAGAAAGCTAAGATGTTTTAGATAACAAATTTTGCCCATTCAAATAAAGCTTGATAAAAAGCCATATTTACAAACGGAATTCGCATTGACCATATTCTTGAAGTGTAAAAAAACAATATTACCATACTTATTATCTTATTAGTATACATATTTAATATGAAATAGTCACGGATTTCTCTTATTGCAAGTTTACACAGTTTTGATCGATTTATTTATTTTGTACAGCTTTTACACAGCTACAAATTTCACATACAACTGAAAATGTCATATAATGTCCATTGAAATATAATTGGGCAAAAAATGTCCTTTTATAGAAAACCGATTTTATCAAACTATTTTAGAACATATTAACTTATTAGTTAATATACAGACGATCGAATCGTATAACAAATGTAATGGCATTTTATAGGTAATAAACCTAATATCATACTTTTCCTTAATTCTCCTTAACAATTTTCCCGGAAAAATGTTTCAAATAAAAGTGTAGTTCATTTTATGATTAGTTAATATAATAATTTAAAGAAAATCGGTGTAGCAGTTGCGAGAAAATCGCAAATAATAAAAAATTAATTAAGTAGAGTGTAAAATCCCGGTTTGCCCGATTTTGATCGAAACCTTATATTGTCGGTCTTCAGATAGCAACCTAAACGACATAGCAATTTTTATCGTTTTGCGATTTTTTGTATATAGTTATGCAGTATAATCCTTTATTTCGCAGTTATGCAGTATAAATGTTTTTCTATTTAGTATAATCCTAACTTACAGTACCTGGCACTAAAATACATTCTTTTTGAAGTTAAATTCACATTATAAAATGTTCTAAATTATTTTTAAAAACTATTATTTTTCGATTTCGTCCTTCCACTACAATTATTATTATTATTTTATTTATTGCTCATAAGGTTCATGCCTTTTAGCAAGGAGTAGGGTACAAAATATAATACATAAAGAGTACATAATACAAGACTTACATGGATATGTAAAGATCCATTAAGCAATACATTAGTACTTGAATGAAATAAATAAAAACTTGAAAGTTATTTAATAAAGTAAATAAAAAAATACTGGCGAGTAAAACATAAATAAGTAATTAGTTATAAATCTTGTAGATATAATTAAGATAATGACACTTTTCTTTGTTCCTTCTTTTTTCATTTTAATAATTATGTTTACAGTTTTAATTCTGACATTATATAGATTAAAGTTATCGACCATTTTTTACATAACAATTCAATCGTTTATTAAGTAATATCATCAACCCACCCACTAGGTCTACCAATGGTTTTTGGTCTAATTGCATAGCTAATAAATATTTGGAAATCTTTGAACTGCCTAGTGACGTCTTCCTTTGAAAAGCTGTATCCAGTGATTGCTATGGGGGAGGGGGGCTCTAGACTGTCTTCCTCTTCTTCCGCCTCTCTTTACACATTTCAACACAACACAACACACACACTTCTAAAAAACCTGTTTTTCAGACTCAGATAGCAACCCAGTACATGTATTTCTAGTGAAAATCAAATTTTTAAAATTTGCACGATCACAATACTCACTCTTAACAACAATAAGAAAAACAATTTGGTGTGAAACATTCACACGATTTTACTCTTACTGCTATTTATATAGTTATCTTTGGCAAATTTGCTTCAAACTTGGAATTTATATAAACTGATCTCAATATTAACTGGAACAACCTAATAGCAATTGAAGTAAATGTAACAACTTCTGTAGAACCACCTAAGGCTAACGTCATCATCCTTCCCCCAAAAACTTCCATAAAATGAATTTTTCCAGAAAAATATTTCAAATAAACCCTGTCAAGAACAAAATAAATATGCATGCTACGAGGAATAAAATATAACCAGATATATATTTATACACTTATAATTACAATTAGAATTTCTAAAAACTTGATTTTTCGCACTCATATCGGGTTTTACCGAAACATGTTTTGAGATGTTTCGGTAAAACCCGATACCGAAAATTTGAAAAGATCGTAATACTTTCTCTTTATCAGCAATTAAAGAAATTAATGAAAAATTGAATATTTAAAAGTTTGTTACGCTAAATCTACTTTTTTCTTTATCTACTTTCCAATGATATTAATATTAAAGCTTTAACTTGACAGGGAAAGCTACAAATACAACCGTATGTTTAAAGTTTTTGAACCTTTTTTTATAACTTAAGAAATGAATTAAATTATTATATTATTGCTTCCCTCTAAATTGTATGCACAGAACATTTTTAATAGCACACACCTGAAATTAATAAAACCTAAGTTTATATTAAGAGAGAGAAAAACTTCGAGTTTAATTTTAAAATGAACGAAACCTTTATTTGATCAATTCTTTAGAAATTTTAGTTCTTATTTATTTTATTATTATTATTTATTACTTATTACATATTAATTTTTTATTTTTTTACCAAGAATCAAGAAGTTTTAATCATGTAAGATTAATAAATTTTATTTCTCTTCCGTAACAGATAATTAATAAAATATATATACGGCTAAGTGACATAAATATCAAAACATAACCAATAAAATATTGCTAAAGGAAATATATGAAATTAGAGGGAATTTCATGTCTTGTTTTTAGTTAAATGCCCTAAAGTGCATAGTTTTAAAATGCTTTTTTTTTTCCAAATTATGTTCTTCTGACTTTGTAGATGAATAGGAAGTTAGCTTTTATTATTAAGACTTTGTGTAACTGCTGTTGTGGGTTGTGTTTGGTCTCTTGAGTACTTCGGTTGTTACTTAAAATGGGCAAAGACTTAGCTAGGTCTCACTAAGATATCTTTATTGTTGCATGATTCTAATTAGGAATTTTAATTTTATTTACACTTCTGATGAGTTTAAAGGTATTGAAGTTGAGCAAAATAATGATTATATATTGCGTATATACAATATATTGCTCAAAAGTGTTGAGTTATCTTCACGGTGCAAAGTATAATTTTCCTTTGGTCTAGTGCAGTTTTTCATAACTTGGGCTAAATTTCTCATAGAAAGTTTTGATAGTCATTTGGTTGCCAATTCTAGGTATTCAGTAAAATTTGCTATTTCCTTATATCTATCATTCTTTCATCAACTCTTCTTTCTTTTATCACAAGTCATAGCATTAGCCAAGAATCGTCTTTCGCATTTTGAATCAGACTAGATGAGATTGGGACGCTGAATTACTTAGAGTCTTCAGCAATTAACAGTTTATTTTAGTTTTTTGAACAGATTAAAAAAAAGATTTTTATTTCTGTTTTCTTTTGTTTATATTTGTCATACAAATAACAATTTCAATAAAAGTTATGTTTATTTTGACTAACGTTTCTTTCTCATTTCATTTGCTTTCCCTGCAATAAAACGGTATGTTAATTTTTTTTAATTTGCTTTCTTGCATGATTTTTGTGGGTAAATTTGGTTTTGTGTGGTTATTTTTTTTTTTTTTTGTTTTGTTTTTTTATTTAATTTGCATTATTTAATTTATACCTCAGTCATTATGCTCAAGTTTACGTTCTTTAAGTTCTTGCACAAGCTTAGAGAGTCTACGCAGTACGACACCTTTTCGACTCCCTCTTTGGGATCGAGCTTCCGCAGAATTTTGTTTTGCACGTTCTAGAGATCTTTTAACCCGCCATCCTCCAAAGTTGGATTCATCTACAGAAGTATTGAGTGGTCATAGTTCAGGTGGCTCAAAAAAAGCTTGGATTGATTCCAGCTATAATTCATCATCAAATATGTTAACTTTGACCTCTGCAACTAGTACTTCTACTCTAGGAGGTTGTCCTTCATTAAATGATCTTAACGGAGGTTTGATAGAGAAATCAAGTGGTTCAAGCCGTAGTAGTTCTACATTAAAAGATATTCCGTCCTGCAATGAATTTCCTCCCGTTACAACTGCCATTCCTGCTCCCACTTTTACAACTTTTGGTAAGACTTTACCACCACAAAATCAAACACCAAAAGTTCATCAGCATAAAAGATCAGCCAGTGAAGTGAGGCAATATCCAGGCGCAAGCGGAAGGGCGATAGCTCTTTTACCACCACAAAATCGTAGAATTCATAGATATCACTCATCCATAGAGACTCGACGATGGTTTGCCGATACTCGTAGATATTCCACACGTTACACTGGAGATACTTCATCTTCTTCTACATCGTCAACAGATTCAGATTATGATTCTACAAGAAAAGGTGTCTGCAGGAATGGAAAGATTATTTATTTGAATTAATTTTTGTTTACAACTTAAGAAGTATAACCACCACAACAAATAACTATTATTTATTTTGTGTACAACAGTTATCCGGTTTATTCAGTTTATATACGATAATCCATGTTTGTATTAGTTACTCATTTATATACCATGTTAAATATGCTGCTTTAATTCTAATTTCTTTTAGGATTTTGGTATAGTGATTTAATTCTGTTGATGTATGTTTTGTTTGGGATTTCATTTTAATTTAACAATTACTTTCTGAATAAAAACAATTTATTTTCCATTTTTAATTTTTTTCCACTACCGCTAGTATGATTTATCGCTTTCTGATTGTGAGTTATTATTCATTATGTTATTTATTTTTATGTTTTTTGTTTTGTTCTTGATTTAACAAAATAACAAGATCCACAGTTTTGCAAGCGACTAAAATAAGGAAATTTTTGGGAATTATCTTGATTTTTTTATTGATGAGATCATCTTTGATTTTATGGATGTTAAATTGCTTTAAATAAAAAAGTTGCCTATCTTCTTATTACTAGGTTACTTGGAGGCCATGAACTCGCTGAGTGTCTCCATTGGTCATAAATTGCAATTTCAGTATACCGTCCACTGTTCAATCATCATTTTGGAATTAGATTTGAAACTTATTTAGTTTTGAATTGCAGGAAATTATTAATCTTGTGGCGTTATTCTTGAGAACACAATTAAAGATGAATATGATAGAGGGATCTTAAGTTGAATTCTTTTTTATTAAGATACAAAGAGTTGGCCAGCCTTTAGGAGGCCATTATTAGTAAGGTTTATTTTTTTTAATCTGTTACTTAAGAAGTGAGTCTTCACCCTTCATGTTCACTGGCTTCTGCCCTAGCCCTCTAATAACCTAGCACCTTCCAGGTCTCTCTATGGATTCTTGGCTGGAATCTTGGTTTTTTATAGGACTATTAGTCTGTTATACCTTGAAAATGTTTTTCTTGTTTTTACACTTACGTAAACATGGTGAACTGTGCATTCATGACAAACACAGATGAAGCTCAACTATTATTTGTGAAAGAAGATAATCAAGAGAGTGTTCGCAATATATCTTACTAATAATGTCCCCTAATGGGCTTATATCTTGCTAGAAAATCAAATATTTTAATTTTATTGTCTAATTAAAAAAATAAATTGCAAATATTGTATCCAGTGTTTACAATGAGACGAAAGTATAGGAATGCATTACAATGCTATTTTATTTAATTCTCAATAACTTATTCAAATCATGTTTTTTTTTTTAAATTATACTTATAATGGCTAATTTACATTTCGTATTAAACTGTTTTCAAAGCGAGAAGAGCATTTAAACAAGCTTTAATTATGCCTAAATCCAGATTGTTAGTGTTTGAAATATCACAGGTTTTTGAGTATATAGTATTTGTTGTGCATGTTCAACTTTTAATTTTATGTGAATTGTTTAATTTTGAATTCTTGTTGATAAATTGGCTTTTTTAACTACTTGAACATTGTGGCAATTGGGTAATATTTATCTAATTGATTGTAATGCAGACTGTAAAAGTTAAGTTTTGGGATATGATGTCATATATCAAAACTTAATATTTATAGTCTGCATTACAATCAACTGAATGAATATTTTATAATTACCTCTATGCTGTATTAGAGCTGTGCTAGGTGTCTGGCCAGCCAATTTGATAGGGCTGGAAAAATGAATTCTAAATTAATTTGAAAATAAATTAGGCTAATTTGAGAATTTTAATTTCATAGCGACAACTGTTACCCGTAGCGCGAATATAATTTGCAAAGATTATTTAATTATTAAATTTATATGTTTAAAGTTTTAGCAAGCTCTTTCCGTTTATCTGTGACTTCTTTCTATAGATTGACATGGAGGATACATTTGACGACACAATAGTAGTAGTGATTTAAATTATAAACCCTAGTATATCACTACTATTTCAACATAATTCGCTTCCTTCCAGGCAAGTCTATAGAGTGAAGTCATAATAAGAGAAAGAGCATGCTCAAGTTCTAAACACATATATTCAGTGATTATATCCCTGAATAAACTAAGGTTTAGGGAAGGGATTAGCTCGGTGGTAGCGCGCTGGACTGGCAACACTGAGATTTCGGGTTCGAATGCAGCAGTGCTGCCCTTAGATTTTCTCTTCCTAGAATCCTCTAAAGCTGACCGTCCGGTGATGGGCAGTGTGATCTTTAATGAGAGAACACTCTCCAGAGTTCGGCAGTGATGATAAATGTTGACGCGCCTTTAAATTTAAATAAATAAAGAAATCTTTAAAGGTTTATCGTTCTGCTATCAGCTCTTTAAATGATGATAGCTGCTGTATCTCCTCCTCCGTGATGGCTTCTGTACTTTCATATATTAAAATACTCTTGATTAGCTCTGATATAACAACCATGGTACGAACTTGCAGCAGTTGTAGTCAGCCAATTGTTTTTCATATGTTTTTTGATATTAAGATATATTCGTGCGAATAAAGACATTTTAGTCCCATTATTCGGACCTTTTCAATAGAAGTTTGTTGTCTGATATGGACATCCACGCTATGTAAGAATGTTAATGGGGTTTCAAAACCGCTTTTCTTTTTGTAGATAGTTTTGTTTGTTGTTGCTGCCATGTTCATACCCACGAAAGTTAGAGGAAAAAAATAGGCCCTGCCAGAATCCTGCATAGTATCAGCTTTTACCAAGTCACTGAATCGCTTTCCAGACTTAGGAGCAACTCCTCCAGAAACGAATGATCATTTCGCAAACTCATTAACCGCTCATTAACATCAGTTATATTTTATGCTATTAACGAAAAAGAAATTAGGTTTAAGTAAATAATATGGCGGAGCTTATTATTTATAATTTTTCATTTTTACATAATTGGAATCATACTATTTATTAAACTAGACTTGCAAGCAATTAACATCTAAACCATATCAGTGAAATCAAAATTATATTTTGTTAGGGGTTAGTAGTGCACGGTAACCTAAAAGATGCTATTGTGTCCCCGGAGTCTTCCCCGTGCACTGCCGGTCCCCGGGCAGTGTTCTCTAGATACAGTGAGCTGTGGAGGTTCCTACTAGAAAGAGAAAATCTAAGGACGGTGTTACTGTACTGGTACCGGAGACCTCCCTGTGTCAGAGTCTAGTGCGCTGTTGCTGAGTTTATCAATTCCCTTGAAATAATATTTAGTGAAATGCTAGAGAAGTTATTAATTATCAGGGAATTAATTTCTTTTCCATTGTCATCTTTAGAAGTGTCCACATCGTTTTAATATTTAGTAGAGTGCTATAATTAGAGGAACATAAAACAAGAGTCAGAAAATACAACATTGCATAATAACCTGAATCAAACGTGGATGAAAGAAATGGGAGATTTTTTTAAATTTTGTTGTTAACTTGCTTTGTAGAAGATATGTGATCTAATAGACTTTTAAATGGGAACCTTTTATTTTAACTAAATCGATCAAAAACCATTGAATTTAATATTTTTGTTGAGAGAAGTTCTCAACAAAAAATAATAAATTTAAATTACATGGTACAATTTAAAATAGTGCAATGATTTGGATTTTTTTTTTTTTAATGATAATAGCACATATTTATTTTCTTGAAATAAAATTTTAAAGTAATAAAATTCTTTTGAAAACAAATATAAAAATAATAATAATAATAAATTTTCCAAAATGGTAATAAATGGTATAACGTTAATAAAAATATAAAAACTTTTTTATTTGATAAATTTAATTTCTGGAATTTTAATTGTTGTATAAGTTCAACTTTATTAAGTTCTAATTGCAGTTTTTCTCTCTTTTCTTTTTCCTTCCTGTTAACCTAAAACTTTATTCATTTCCAGTTATTGTAGTGCAACCACGAAGAAGTTTTTGTTGATTGCATGATGCAAGCTTTACAGTGAGCCAGTCTTTACTAAATTTTCTGTTATTTAAAGCTGATATACATAGGCTACCATATAATTTGCAATTTGTTTATTTTAAATTGTACAATTTTTCCATTTTTCATTTCAAACAAAAATTATTAATCCTTAATTTAAAGAAAGCAACAAATTCTTAAATGTAACTAAATTGTTCTTAGAAAATTTTAAGTGCCCTTAGAAAACGAAATGGATGTGATTAAAAGAGAAAAATATATAAATATATATTTTTGACAATAACACATTATAGTTTGCCTTACAATATAACAAAAGTGGTTTATATCTCCAATGATTTTGGTTGAACAATCATTGCCCCAAACAAGGCGAAAGTTCATAAGAGTGAAAGAAACAATTCTAAGTATGTATCATTTCACCGCGGTAAAACATTTTTAATTTAAAAAAAAATTGAAAATTCAAAGCTTAAATTAGTTAAAACATTTGTTTTAGTTTTTCTAAAATATTTTATAGAAAGGGTTGGGCCATTTGAATAAAAGCTTCTTTCCAATATTAAAAAATATATATATTTTTATTACCAATTTGTGGAGTTTTGGCTTAATGTGTTAAAATTAATAATATATAGAAGTATAAGATTAACAAACATAGAAGTGTACTTCCCCATTTAATAACTAGTATTATCCATGTATATTTCTTTATAAATGTATGTTTTCAGAAAATGAGTTCAGCCAATGATATTTTCTCCAACTTGTAGAGTATTTTTTTGAGGTCAGTTTCCTAGAATAAAAAAAACTAATAGTTATGGCAGACTTGGTACAAATATAGATAGAATTTCGAATAGATGAAAGATCCAAAAAGAATTTCTATCATTTTTAAGACTTTTTAATATTAGTAGACTTTTAGATATGCGTTGAAACAAATCTGATTATTCGAAACCATTTTTTGTTTCTTTACTAATTTTATTTAAGGTCTTTTTATTCAACAATATATTCATTGTTCTCATTACAAATATTTTAACAAACACTGCGACCATTCTAAACCAGTATAGCAGAATAAGTCTTCTTAAATTCGTACCACAGATTTTGAACTAAACCCGCAAGAGCCTCAAGTGTGGGGACTCTGTTTCGTGGTGCCGTGAACTCGCTGAGTTTAGATGTCCCTTTCCAAAGTATCTGAAGGGGTGGAGGCTGGTTGGCATGCGGTAAAGTCAGACCTTGTATCAATATGTTCTGATCCTTGCAAGAAGACATATATCTCTGGCTATGTATCGAGATACACTTTGTTTTTGGGAATGAACGAGTAAGTAATTTTTATACAGATAAATTACTGAGGAGATTAATTTACTCCCTTATCTGTTCTTAAGCAAGTTTTATCAAGCGCGCATTACGACTTACTACTGCTCAGCAATTGTGGGCGGAAGTGCATGGTAAATTTATTTTTCAAAAAGTAGTACGTGTTGAGGCGTCCAATCTATAACTTTTTTATTTTTTTGAAAGTTTGAGATGTGATTTTTTTCTATTGATTAATGTATTTCAGTCATTTAAAAACTTTTAATTTCACACAACGCAAAAATCTTTGCTATAAAGCATGGCACACCCTAAATCTGTTTTCTATTTTTTTTTAAGTTGTAACTTATTGTTTTTTAAAAATATTGAATATTAAAAAAAAAAAGAAGAAAAAATTACAATGTTTTCGTTCTAATCCGTTCGTTGTCCTTGTCCAAATAAAATGAGTTTTAAATTTATTCTCTCATTAAAAACAGTAATTGTTTGTTTTATTTTGTAACTTGGTAAAACAATGTATCAAACAAAGTAATAAAAAATAACAATAATAAAAATAATGGAAATATGTTCTTTGAATGGAATTATTAAATTTTAAAATTAGAAATCAATTTTATATTTTTATTTTAGTTATTCGACATTCATATCATATTTTGATTGAATTTATTGGCTTCTATTTCTAGGTTCAGATGAAAGCAACCAGGGTGATTATATTTTCCATTCTAGTTTTTAGGGCCTCCAGACAAGTCGGCTGTCAGTGAAAGAGGAGGTTATCTTTTTTACTGTTTTGCTCAAGAAATGTGTTAAAGCGGTAGGTCTCTAAAAAAAATGCTGAAGCTGCCATGGATCACTTATATTAGTACTTAATCACTTTTTTGTGAAATAAGGTTTTAAGAAAAGTTAATGCCTTTTTTTAAGGAGGACTTAACATCCATCTACTAAATTAGGTAATATGCTCGCGGCGGAAGTACATTATTTTACTATTAATATTTTTCCAGTCTATAAACTTAGCAGTTATACGCTGGGCCCAACAGAGGACTCTCCCCAGTTACCAAGTCCTTGTTCAAACTGTCTTCTCACTATTTGCATTATGTGGAAGCGTTTTGTAATGAAACATATTCTTCAAGTCAAATATCTCTTTGAATTTCTAGAAGAATATATCCACAATATCTGGGAGGATATTTTGTAGCAAATGTAAGTACCCACAGCAGTCAAATATGTATAGCGATCAAATTCAAACACTAAGTCGAATTTTCCTACTGAAATTCTGATAATTATAATGAAAAACTATCTTAAAAAGTCGGAATTTTTACCGAGAATCTAGTTTCTTTAACTCCCAGCAGATAGTAGAACCGAACTGTGAAGCATTGTAGAAGGAACCTAACGTCTCAGCTCCCCTAGAGCTTTCCTAAAATCCATTTTTCCATAAAAATGTTTCAAATAAAATTTGTTAACATTACAATGTTAGGATGTAATAAGAAATTGAACAAAATTTTTAGGGCCGTTTTCACAGAAAAAACGCGCAAAACGGGGAACAAGAATCAGTAATGTTGCACTTGAGATTGACGAATTTTTACCGAAAATGTCATATCAGATTCGATGGTAATAACAAAACGGAATAAATACATTTGTGGCTTTTTCTGCAATTCTTCGTTTTTTGAGATATTTTTCCATTTTTTTCGTACTCATTAGAATTTCTCAAAACATTTCCGGTGAAAACTCAGTTTTGAATACTTGACATGATCGCTGTAGTTCTTTCTTAAAGCAGTAAGAGACTAAAAAAAGGTACAATAAAAGAAAATTTCTCGGCACAAAGTTTCAAAAAAAAAAAGTGATAGATCTCTATATTCTCAGTTACTGCACCAAATTTAATGAAATTTTTTGGTAGTTTGTTGAGAAAATTGAAAAAAGTGCTCATAAGATGCTTATTCCGTTTAATCGATTTTCTTCCAACTCGAAATATTGGCAACATATTTAATTCTATTTAATGTTATTTATATGTCACAATTATATAATAAATTGAAATAGTATTTTAAAGCAAAACAACCTCGCCCTTCTCCCAAAAGCTCCCTTAAATGCCTTTACCCTGAGAAATGTTTCAAATAAAAGTTGTAGCTCATTATATGTGTACTTGATAAATCAAGTTTAAAGAAAAACGTTGGAGCCGTTACAAAAACTGAAGAACAATTTAATAAAGTGGTACTTCCGGTTGATGGATTTTGCCCAAAATCTTATGTCTATAGCGGTGCTAGGACCTAAGTGGAATACCAAGTTTGAGCTCTCTGCGACTTTTAGTTCTTGAGATGTACTGTTCTCACGACCATTTTCTTAAAAAAAAAAACAAACTTTTTTTGGACTCAGGGGACCTCAAAACGTGTATTTCCGTGAAAACTCAATTTCGAAAACTTGGCACAATCGCAATATTTCCTCTTATTTTAATAAAAAAAAGTAACACGTATCTCAAAATTTCAACCAATAAAAAGTTATATTGAAGGACATCTTCAGGCGGACACTCTGTTATATTACTTACATTCCACTAAATCTAAGGTCAAGACAGGAATGATACAGTACCGCTTTACACCTTTGGACTGCTTTCTAAAGCGCTACCAATGTCCTATCGCAGCGCCTGTTTTTGACATTAATTACATTCCTTGGCTCGAGTCATATAGGTTTTGAATTAATCCTAATGGCATCAGAATGGTGGTTAAGACTGAGTTATGTGGTAATGAATAATGGCATCTTATCAACAATCTGCTGCTAGCAGACTATCCGCCATGTCATTATGTCTCTCTTAGTGATCCAGGGTAAACTATGCAATGCCCAAATAAACAGGAGCACTTTTCTCTTTACTGCCACCGATGCGAAGAAGCCAAGCATCCAGCCTACTGGATTATTGGCGCCATAAGGCCCTGAGGCCAAAAGTGGGCTTTGGATAAAGAGGAGATATTTTTGTGTGGTTAGAATGGAATAAGAAAGGAGCAATGGGCCCAACGGCCAACAAAAATTGTTTGGTGGTACCCCATTTTTTTGTTTAATTTAATAACTAATTTTATTATATAGTTTTCGTTATTACTTTGAAAGAAATCTGATTAATTTAGAACCATTGTTTTTTTTTTTTTTTTTTAGCTTTTTGCCATCCCTGTTATTCTGCTCCCCTTTATTTTCTATTAACAAATGTTATTAAGTAATAAGAAACAATTTTTATGTGTGTCATTCTTGATTTTACTTTGTTTATAGCTGTTGAAGCTGTATAAAAGATCCACGTAATTTCTTGAAACTTTATTACAATTTATATTTAAATTCCATGAAGTAAGCAAGCATTAATTGTTTTCTTTAAAGAAAAGTCTACATGAAAATTGAATATTTATTTACTTTATATAATCTAAATCTGATTGGTTTACTTAGGACTGGCTCCCTAGTATTGGCTTGTTTTAATTTATTTTGCTGTATTTTTATTTTAATGTCTGTGTGTTTTGTGATTTATATTGTATTATGAATGCTTGTGCATGACTTCCCACAGTTATATTTTTTATAGAAATTTATTTTTATGAATAAAAGGCAATATATTATAATAACAAAAATAAAAGAGTCCTGAGTTTTGTTTGCTTTTTTATTTTATATTATTTTTTAGTATATTATTTTATTTTGATTTTTTTTTTTTTTTTTTTTTTTTTTTTACCAACTGACCTTTTGATCTCTTTATATTCCTTTTACATCTTAAATGTTTTCCACATACCCTGTATCCTTATGGATTATCCCCTTCCCTAACTGCAGGGTAGTCTCACTTCAGAAGCGAAAGCAGTCTATTCAATGTTAGTGGAACAACCCGTGGAAGCTAATCCTTTAAGGATGCTACGCTCAGCACCGCTAGTACGACCCAAAGTAAGAGGGAATAAACATCAAAGACTTGGCGGAGTAACAGGGTAAGATTTGTTTGAAATTAAAATAATTTATTCATCAGAATGAGAGTTAATTCATTTGTGATTAGACTATAAATTTGAAGGAACTTGGAATTATACTGACTTAAATTTAGAATATATTTATTTATTAACATACATACATTCATAATGATTATGTACAATGCTATCGTTTATATTTTCAAGTTCCATGAATACTCTTAGCCTGGATAGAAAATTTTCGATAGGAGAACCTCCAAACATAAGTGAGGTGGATCATGAAGATGATTCGCATAACGGTTAGTATCACATTATTTTCTTTACTGCATATTATAAAGGGGGATCCTGCAAAGAAATCTATCAAATCAGAAAACAAAGAAAGAAAAAATTCAGTTCAGCCAGTTTCAATTAGCCTTTAGTAAAATTACTAAAAATTATATTAAAGAAAAGTATAAGAACTTATATAAAGATTAATTGGAGATTTTTAAAATGAGTATTACAATATAATAAGCATCTATAATATATTGTTCCAAAATCGTATTTCAGCTTTACATCTCTTACATGCAAGATCTTTTTTCTTTTTGTTTTAACTTTTGCAGAAAATAATCTAATATTTTATGCGTGAGTAAAGTACTTCCAAAGCTTTTGTTGTTTACTGCAACTTCTGGTGCTTTATAAACATTATTGAACACAAAAAGTACCAATTTGCTAGTCAGTTATTACCATATTGGTATTATCAGTTCAATAATTTTGGTATTGAAAATATTCGGATTCAACGAATATTTTTGAGCAAACTGAACTTTATATGTATGCTGAATTATTTAAGGAATAATCCAACATCAGATTAATTTTTAAATAAAATTTCTTTTTCCTAGCAATAGTTGGTGATAATGCAATTCCACTTCCTCCCCGTGATAGAACGAGATCGCTTCTAGTTGGTAAACCTCGGCATGAAAGGAAACACCCGCTTATCATCCCCACAGCGATTGCGCAGGCGTTATCGCAGCATTCCATTTCAATAGCAAAAAATAACGGTGGGTAAGATAAACATAATAAAGTTGTTGAATGTAATATGTATATATATAAAAAAAATAATCCTTTCTTTGCTTACAAATTTACAACTTACAATTTTTATATATATAAAACTGATTCTTCGATATTTATCAACACAACTGTACCCACGATTGTACCAAGTACTAAAAGATTTGTTTACTTCCTCTTACTCCTAGTATGAGGAAGTATTGTAATCGTGGAAATATCCGTTTTGAGGTCCCCTGAGTCCAAAAAAGTGGTTTTTAGCAAATGGTCTGTGTATGTGTGATATGTGAACAGCATAGCTCCAAAACGAAAAACCGTAGAAAGTTGAAACTTGATATTACGTTTAGGTATCACCATGGGATCTGACAGTGCGTTATCTGTCAAATTCCTCAACCGGAAGTACCACTTTACTAGTTTTTTTTTTTTTTTTTTTTACGTTTTTGCTATTTTCTCAAAAATGGCTCCGACGATTTTCTTTGAACTTGATATATCAACTACTCATACTAAGAGCTACAACTTTTATTTGAAACATTTCTCCGGGACAATTCATTTAAGGGCACTTTTAGCGGAGGGGTAGGGTTACAGCTTCCTCTAAAGTGGTATCATAATTGATTATACAATTCTATCATCCAAATAAAATTAATTAGAAATAAATAGATGGCCAAAATTCCAAGCTTTAAGAAAATTAGTAAACCGGAAGTGCGCTTTTACTGAACAGTTTTTTCAGTGTTCGACGAATTTCGTTATCTTTGGTACACTAACTATAACATTTGTCAATTATAATTTTGAGAACAGGAGTAAGGAAAAGTTGGGTGAGTGTTTCACACCAGATTTTTTTTTAATTTTGTAGGTCATATTCTGGAATAAAACATTTTTCTTCTCACAGTAATTGTATTATTAGGCACAAAATTCGGTCATAGTTTATTCAGTTAAGAATGTGTATTTCAGAGCCAACATATTTGGGATTAGAGGATGATCCTCCAGGAGAACCTCCTGTTAAATCGGAAAACTCTTCTACTTACAACAATATCAAGATGGAATCTCCTCAAAGGTCAATTTTTATTTTTTTTATAAATAGATTTCTACTTGAAATGTTTTAATAATTTGAGCACTTCTTTCTAAAATTCTTTGTTGGTAAAAAACTTCTAGGAAAATCTAATGTGCAAGTATTCATTATGTTTATTAATATTAATTTACGAAAAATTTAAAAAACAGGTAAATCGTATTTTTCAGGACTCCTGATGGAACTCAACAAGTTGGTTTTGAGGAAAGAATTGCGAATTCATTTGATCTTTTAGATCAAATGGAAGATTGTAGCTCAAGTGAAGCGGAAGAAATTTCTAAAATTCCACCGACCCATTCTGAGTTAGGGGATAATGGGGCGGTAAATACAGTGAACAATGTAGAGGAGAAGAAAAATGAAGATCAGAGGTTGATATCTGTTATGGCTGATGTCCTGGGTGCCAAGGTTAGGGGGGTCTTCAGTAATAAAATAATAAAAATATTTATAGGAAAACCATTTAGAGAACATTTTTATCAAATTTAAGTATTAATTTTTTTTAACATAGTAAACTACTGTTACTGTTTTCTCAACTTCAGTTTTTTTTAGGTATCAGTTCAGGTTTGTGAAGAATCATTAAAAGCTACCAAAAATGACGTCCACAGAGCAATAAAATTAGCTAGGTTAAGAGCCTTGGTAGTGTCACGTAGTGAATCTAATGGTGAAGAAAACTGGGATATGCAGACAGGACTGGACACTTTAAGGTCTAATAATTGGGATGTTGGCAAAGCGGCTTTAGATATATTTGGTCCTCGCAATTGAATAATCAACACTATTTTAAGATGTACGTCATCACTTATCAGTAACAGAGATGGGTAAATTAAAAATCAACAACGAATTAAACTGAATTAAAAAAATTAATCTTCACTTCCTAGGAGTTCAGTCAACAACCATATATACAAGCCCTTCACATTGGCAAAACCATTGCAATGCCGTTTCCTTTTCTTCCTATATATATCTTGCCAAGCCCTTGCATTGCATGTTCTGCTTAAGCTTGCTTGGCCAACGTACAGACCTGTAATATAATCTGATGACACATCGGCCTGGCTGAGTCCATCTGTAATATTTTTTGGCAAGTAGTTATTGATAATCTTTTCGCATATTCCTGATCTAGAGTTTCCAGCATTTTTTTTAAACTTGGCACAAATGTTCTGGTGGTCCTTTTCGTAAGGTATTTTTAAAACTACGTAGACTCCGATTTTGTGGGTCTTTGAAAAGTTCATACTTGCTGCCCCTCTATCAATCACCTAAACTCTTATTTTTCCTCGTAGCCTTGTCTGGAGCTCAGTCAACTCCATTCCAGTGTGAATTGACCGTATCGAATTGGTAACTCGATTCCTTTGGTGGCTCGTAGCCTTTAGATTCTTTTAGGAGATACTGCATCCCCCCCCCCCCGGAGCAGTCTTCGGGCAGTGTTCTCTCAATAGAGACAACTCTGCCCATCAAAGGACAGTGAAATGCAGAGGCTCCTGAGAAGAGAAAATCTAAGGGAAGCATTGCTGGACTCGTACTCAGGACTTCCGCGAGGGAGTCCTTCGCATTACCCCTGTGCTAATTCCTTCCTTGGCTTGTGACAGCTTAAGAAGATAACAAATCAGTAGTCATATGTCTTTGGTTTAAAATTTCAGCAGCGTCTTTGACTATCGCAACTATGTCTGACTGAAAAACACTACTAGCTTATTAGTTGATAAGCATCGAACAGTGGTTTAACTCTTTACTCGGCACGTACTCCTTCCTTGTTTTTGAAGCTGTCCGTTATCTCATGAATGTCTTTCTTCCTGGAATTTCACTGCAAGTCTCTCCGCGATATAAAGGCCATGAGAGTCTTGTCACTGCTAAATTTTGGTAATAATGCATCGCGGGGGGAACCTGATATAGTTTCCTCTTCCAGTTCCTTAATTAATTTCTTAAGGCTCTTTCTTCAGTGCCCTTATGCAAGCATTTTTCTTCACATTTGAGCCTGTACATTTTTTTATTTATTAAGTGGTTATGGGTTTGGTAAAAAACATCCAATGTTGCAAGCCTTGAACACCAACGAATGTCCTAGTTTCCTCCCTCTTACAAGGTGTGTTAGATAAGAACATTAGTATGTCACTGGCCTATACACAGAGGATCGCAAAAGTTTTCAGTTTGATTAAAACATGATTTTTGGGGAGAAGGGTGATTTTCGTAAATTCTCACAGAATTGCCCCAATACCCAAAATCGAAGATCCTCTGTCTCCTCCAAAGGCCTCTACCTCCCTCAAACACCTCCCCCAAAAAAATGTAATTCGGTAAAAAAAAAGGGTTTCATTTGTTTCTGAAAATCCTATATACTTTTAAACTTGCATAATTATCTCCATCAGACTTTTTATATTTTTCAGTATTTTATCTAATCTATATAATTTTTTTATTTCTTTTTTAAGATGCAGTTTTTGAACAAATGATAGAGCTTTAAGTCTTCCTTCTTCTAATTCGGAAGGTAATTAACTTTCAAATTCGTTTTTCGATTCATCAAATTTGGTGAATAAAATTACGACTTAAGGTTGTGATTATGAGAACATTATTCTGGACAAGCGACTGGCGGCTGGATAATATTTGCTAGAGTACAATTAAGATTTTTATTTATGAATTTTATCGTTTTCATTTGATTGATGTCGATTATTACTATCCAGGCTGCTACAACTTTAAGGTCCACCTAATGTTTGAAAGAGCCGAATGAGCTGAAAATAAATTAGTTGCATACTTTTGGTGATATAGAAATATTGTTTATATATCGCCATTATTTAAAATGTAATATGCAAAATTCTCATACAATAATTACAATTGTTATATTAATTTATTTAATTGTTAGACGCAATATAAATTATAAACGTTTTAATCATTTTTATTATTATTACTTATTAGTAAGTATTTTATCTTATAAAATCTGTTGTTGATTACTAAATTTCTCTTAACTGTTACTTCGTTTTTTTTTTTTTCGTTTTATATATATATATACTATATATATAATCTGTTGTTGAATCTTATTTGTGTTCTTCAAATGCATATCATTTTTTAAATCTCGATGCTTGCAAAATTATTAATGAAGTCAATGATAAAAGCTTTAAAATTCATAATATATCTGCCTTCGTATTTTTATATATGACAATTTTTGTACGCTACGAATATAGCTTAGCTCTCTACAAATATAGTAGTATCCAAAAAAATATAACGGATAAAAATCTAAAGGAACATTTTTTTTAACGAAATAGTTATTTTGTCTTTATTTATCCTGATCCAAACTTTAAGTTACATTTTTTTTTTTCCAAAAAATTGTATAAGTTCTTGCCTTCATATTTTTGTTTATTATTTACGGAAACAGTTTTTGCACATTGGCAAAGTTGATCTAGTCTTCTTCTCTGCGCTCAGGAAAGTGCCTCTATAACGGATGTACTACTGAGGATGCATCAATTAATAATATTCGTTCCATCGTGGAATTTTTTGCTGCCTTACTTTTCACTTAGAATTAAAATTTTTCCTATTTTATTATCCTCTTTTTTATATATGCAATGGTATTTAAAAAAAAATTCTATTCCATTAAATGTTTTATTTAGTATGTAAACAAATCAATGTTGTCTTTCTTTATATTTAAAATTGTAGAGAAAATGATTTTTTATAAATTAAACAGGTTTGATATTGTTATATGCCAAGTATTGTTATATATTTATATTTTATTTTATTTATATATTTATTTTTAGAATTTCATCCCGCCCATCTGCAAATATTATATACTAGCCAAAATAGTTATAAAGACAAATTTCTTTTTTATACATACTTTTGTTTAATTAACATAGCAAATAAATATTATAATTAGCCAATACATGATTGATTATTAACATATTAACATTACAATATATGAAATAGGAACCATGTCGTAGATTTTTATGGTGGTAGGGATGGCTTATGTTCATACTGAAAATATAAACGTTAATAAATGATTTAAAAATTTATTTTTTTTCTCAGCTTATTTGAAAATAGAAAGAATATCTGTATCAACTCTGGAAGATAAATATTAAGGCCTCCATAAGAGTGTAAAGTGGATATTATATTCAACATGTGTTATTTTCAATTTGCATATTCGATTCAATTTACATAACGTCTTAATTAGGCCAATGCTAAGACATTGGCGAAAAAACTTAGATTTTTTTATCCCATTTAAAATTCATGTTAGTTGTATCTAATTGTTGGCTTATCGACCAGGAAGTTTCCAAAAAAAAAACACCAAATAATTTTTTAATTTAAAACCCAACGATGTCTGCCGAAACGTCTGGTTTTAAATAAAAAAAACACTTTAAAATGATTTGGTGTTTTTTTTGGAAACTTCCTGGTCGATAAGCCAACAATTAGATACAAACGATCACATCTAACGGCCAACAATTGCTACAATTTAAAATTCATGTCTTTTATTTTGGAGTTAAAACATGACATTTTCTAATAACCCATTGAAGTTAAATAAAAATTTGATGCGTGAAATGCTGGTTATTTTGGCAGTTCATTCAATATAAATAGATTACTCGTATGATTTTATAATAATAAATCTATAAACATTTTCGGAATGGATCCGTGACGGTTGCAGGGGCAACCATGCGTTTTACTTTACCTTTGACTTCTGTAAATTCTTTACCTCTCTTCAATCACGAATCGGAGTTCACTTTTAACATAATCACCTTTCGTTTGTACTTGGCTCAAATTCCCCACAATAAATGTCCTTTTAACTTATTTAGTTCAGTTTAGTTTTGGCTGTAGTGAGAGAATATCCAAAAGTTTTTTATTCAGTGCTGTCTTTCTCGTTGCTGCTAATTAAAGTACCTGTAAAAAGAGGGGGTAGGTCTATGAAAAACTTACCTTTCAATCAGCTTGAATCATTTTCAAGTAAATCTAATGTTAAAATTTCTCATATCAAAAGGCAGCGAGAAAGAGTTCACGCAGATCTCTCTACATTCACATTATAATGTTAAACCACTTCAATGTCTTCTTTTACAAGTAAGCCGTTCACTTGACAAATCGATAAACGCCTTTTTAAATTATAGTGTAAGCAATTGATTGACTCGTGAACATTTTACATTCAAAATAGCAAATGTGCTGAAGGGCATCGAATAATAATACTAATATCAGAAGGCTAGAACCGGTCAACCATACACCGTAGTCCGAGTGCAAAAACATTTTCGGGGCCCCTTCGAAAATAAAGGTTATATAAAAAAAACAGTTACTTTATACTTGATCAATTCGTTGTGATTTAAGTATACTACAAAAAATATCTTAAATTATAATATAAAAGTATCATAAAGACTGAATTAAAAAAAAATTAATAAAATACTTACGAGAAATCATCTAGTATTTTCTGTTAAAATTTCCACAGCACATTACGAAATAAGTTTAATTCTGAGAAATTAATTTCATATAATTAAATAAACCATTAAAGAACAATGCTCATTTACAAAAACAATAAACAAGCCAAGTCAATAAACCGTAATTATAAAAAAAATTATCTTCATATTAAAATTTTTTGTCTGTGTGCAGTTTTGACAGCCAATTTTTCGATCAATCTTGAAAGCCTGTGTTACAGGTCTTGGTTTTCAATTGCCGAATTTGCAAGCGAATTTGAATCTTTCTTTAGACATCGAAGGTTTTATATAATTTTTGATCAATTTTAATTTACTAAACGATCGTCTGGCTCTGGTCACCGTGACTAGGAAGTATTGAATAAATTCGCAAAGCAATATAAATTATGTTTTTGGTGTTCGTTACGACCGCTGTATTCAATGTTGTAAATTATTAGAAAACTTTCATTATAATTAGTTACTACAATAAATCAAGGTAATAAATCAATTATTTTTATTTTGAACATTGATTTTTTCCACAATTATATTTCTTAATATTAAAACTTCCTTCACCAACCTCATTTACCGATTTTTCACAAAATTTATCAACGTATTGTAGTTTTAACAGCTGAAAAAAATACTATCTAAAACTTTTTAATTTATACAAAGGTTTTCCGCTGGAAGGTAGATTTAACAAAAAAATGTACCAAATACCAGCATAAAAACCATATAAATGAAATAAATTAGAAAAATTTGAACACATCATAAGCTGTAGACATTCATCACGAAAATTTCGAACACAAGAACTCTTTCTAGGAATCTATGTAAATTTGTCAAAAAAAAGAAAAGAAAAGCCGCTTTCCTTTTGTGTGCTTTTCTTCATAGGGAAAACAGATTACTTAAAAAAAAAATCAATACATTTTTCCATTGAAACATTCTTATTAATAATGATAATATGATACTTTATTTCATGATCTTACTTTACAATTCAATAATATATTCATTTCCAAGCTTTTATTTACCATTTTATAATGTACTATAATTATGTTTATTTTTAAAATTGAATGTATTTTCTATTTAATTATTCACAGTTTTCACTTATTACAGAATTCCGCGATGTACATTTTATTTTCTAATTTGTTAAAAACTTTTTCACATTATTTTCTAATTTTTTACATTTATCTTATATAAGTGTGTTTTTCTGGGCCCCCTAAAACTCGGGGTCCGGTTGCACAGCACCCGCCGCACTTCCCTTTGGCCGGCCCTATCAGAAGCTAATATGATTAACTCAATACTCTAAAGTAGTAAATCGCTATAGTAATGCTATTCAAATGTTTTTAATAATTATTTAAATAATTTTTTAATACATGATATGTATTAAGTAATAACTGCAAAATGGACTCCAGGTGTTTCTTGTCAATAAAAAATGTAAAACTGTAAAAAATCAAGTGGTATCCTAACTCTTCAAAAACATTCATGGGTTCCTAATGAGAAATTATTCCAATCATGTATATTATGTATGTATTCCCAATTATCCCAATATATCATGTATATTATGTATGTAGTCAAGTAAAACGTTACAAAAATTAGTGAAACTGTTTGGCCATTTTAAAAATTTGTAGTTGTTTAAAAAATTAGCTGAGGTTAAAAAACCACAAAACTAATATAATTAATTAGTTTCAGCCTAATACCCCAAAAGAAGGTATTTTTCGAATTTCAAAAAAAAAAAAAAACTTTTATATCTGGTCAATTATTTTTTATATATGGCGAAGGGGAATTATGTTGATTCAATTTAGTAATGATAGTAGGGTCAGAGGTTATGATTTTCTGAAAACTTTTAATAAAAATGTAAAAAAAAAAAATTCTGTAATAAGAGAAATGAAGGCTGAATACGATAGTACCGTATTCTCTTTATTTTTCCTTGCAAGTAGATTAACTCTCCATACGAAAATTGAAATAACAGTACAAGGATTAGCCCAAGGATATACTGTTTTATATAAAAAAAAAAACTTCAAATTTAATTTAATCTATATTTTAAAAGGAATTTTTAAAACTATATTTTATGACCTTTTTGTGCTTCATACTTTGTGGAGTTATCCAATTTAAATAAATAAGTGGTCAATTATTACAAGTAATACAGCTGGAATTTTGGATTTGGGAATATTTTTCATTTAAATAAAACATCTGAGTACAACTATATTTATTTAACTGTACCCCAATGTTAAATACAAATTTTTACATAATTGTTCATGATTTCTTTTTACATTAGATATTTGATATCATTACAATACTTAATGAAACTGTACAAGAAGCATCCCCTTAAAAGTTAGGAAGGGCAGTTAGGGCATAAAAACATTATCCCAACACTTGGTGAAAGATTTTAGATGTGACAAACATTTTCTAGAGCAATCCAAAAAAAAACCACACAGAAAATAAAAGAATGTTTGGTTAAAGTCAAAGGAAAACAAAAAGCATAATCACTTAGAAGATACATAATAACAAGTTATAAAGAATAAACTCTGTACAAAAAACAAAAAAATTAAATGAGCTGCAATTACCTAACATTTTTATAAAGATCAATAAAAAATTCACTTTATTAAACATTTAGAAAAATAGTGGGGTACCGCTGAATAATAAGAAAAAAGTAATAGGAATGTAACCTAATTGTTAAAAAGTATGAAAGAAAAGAATGTGAATACAGATAAAAATACGGTTAATATTTTATATAGTTTTTAGCAAAGAAAGCAAATTCTAAAGCTACTCGGGTTTTATCACCATGCCCATTTGTAGAATTAAAATTAAAAACTTTTAACAATAATAATTTACATTATATATTTTATTTGATTAACAATAATAATTTGAAAGGTTGATTTTGTAAAAAGGAATTGTACCGCAGTAAGACGACTGTTCTGTAGATATGTACATTAATTACTCCATCGGCGTGGTACCAACAACATATTTTACTGCAAAAACAAAAGCAGCAACGCCTACTAATACACCTATGTTTGACAGCGCTGAAGACAGTATAGAGGCATCTGTAGATGATGGAGAACTTCCTAATTCTCCATTCAATCCGTTAACATCACCATTCAGTGTTCCGAGACGTTCTAAACGACGTCTCTTTGCTTCTTCTTCTGCTTCTTCTCGTGCTCGCAGTTCTCTTTTTATTACCTAAATCATAGAATTGTGACGAACTAAAACTGATTTCTGTAACAGTTTTAACTGAAGATTTTGAAACAAAGGCAAAAATTAATATTTTCAAACTTAAGTTAAAAATTACTCACATCAACGAGACCAGGGAACTGTTCACAAAACTGGGGATCGTTCAAGTTAAAACTGAGACTTCTGAATGCCAACTGCTTTTTTTCACTTTCAGAAGTTTCTATACTCCCTAAAGTGGGACTATGTTCCAACTGAAAACAACAAAGAATGAATGTATTATTTGATCTTGCTTTCTAATTATATTACATAATCCTTTATAATGATTATTTTAACCCTAAATCTACAAAATGAAAATTTTGTAACAATACGTGTTAGGGTAGGGAATAGCCGGTAGCCTACTGGATTCCCACGCGGAGGACCCGGGTTCGAGTCCAGCTGTGCTTCCCTTAGATTTTTCTTCCTAGGAGCCTCTACATACAGTTCACTGTCCGGTGACTGGCAGTGTTGTCTGTTACGAGAGAACACTGCCCGGAGGCCGGAAAAGAAGGCTGTTTTTAATGACCGTTTGGAACTTATTTATTCTTCTGTCTTTGAAGTTCGAAATCTCGTCATAATGCTTCCGAGAAAGTTTATAGCCAGCAACGCTGGTATTTAAAATAGAAACCATTATTAAAGTGGCAGTTAGGTTGCTTCAAAAATATCATCCACTATTGCTACATCACTGTCGAATCTCATTTCCTATGGTCAAGGCAGCTTTTTTCTTCAATAATTTTTAGAATATTAAAATAGGAAATCAATAATCCTACCTAATTAAACTAAAGAATAATACCGCCAAAGACTGCAATCTGTCTATCTAATTTACAGAAACCTCCAAAGAGATAAATGTTGCTTCAATCTATCTCTAGATTATCGAACAAAGCAATAATCTACTTTAACCATAGGAAGAACCTTATTAGTTTAATGAACTATAGTTTATAGAAACAGGGGTTCAGGTCCTGCAAAGAGTAACTATGGATTCCGAACTAAAAATAGAATCTTATAGCTATCACAATCATCTTCACTAATCGCATAGTCGCGTAGTGCAACTTTAGCTCGAACAACATATTTCTTAGAATTAGATGAGGAAAAATAAACACCTTAGTGCAACAGTCCAAAAGCTAAGGCTTGCCAAACTGCGATTTTTATTGAAGGCCTGAGATGAGCTCGCTGATTCCCAACGCCGCTGGTCTTCGCTAGCAAGATTGCTACTAAATGTAACTCACCACTTATTTCCGGATGTTGGGTTAGCACTTGTTTAGCCCTCACGTAAATGAGCGCTGAATTCTCCGACCGAAGGAGAGTGCGCTAGACTTAACGCATGAGGGATGTTAATTATTACAAAATCTATGGACGCTGTTTAGATTCAAAGTTCTTAAGCCCACGGCCAAGGAATCGAAGCTTTCTTTTCTAATCTGTTTATGGATCCTAAATACCAAGAACTAACTACTTATACCGCAAATGTGCCCATTTAAATTAGCTGTAGATTGAATCAAATTTTTTGACAAATGACATATATTTCGAAACAAGAGAAAGTAAAAATATATAGAACCATATGAACTCTCATACTACAATTTCCATACCTCTAATTACCAAAGCTTATTAATAGTTAGAATTATACATGTTCAATTATGTAGAAGTTAAATAGTATATATATACTGAAATAATTAAGTCACAGTTTCCCCGAAACACCGTAAAAACAATCCTAATTTATTAAAATACTGACCATAAAGCTGAGAAGTCCAGTTAAAATTGTAGATACACTCCAGGCAGGATTCCACATATCAGGATGAAAATCGCTAATTGATAAACAAAGTCTTGTATTCACTTTAAACCTAGGATTAAAACATTAAGCATTCAATATAATTAAAGAATCAGAAAGATATAATACATTACTTTATTGTTAAGTTAGTTTACTGATGTAATTTGTACCTTCCATTTGGTGTAATCATATAGATGCTTGGAGGTTTAAATGGAAATTCTCGAGGAAAAATCAATTTACCATGGTACATACCTCCTTCATAAGGAGAATTTTCTGGTCCCAAAACGACATAATGCCTACAACAAGGCTTACATTAATATTCAGTTAAAATAATAAAATCAGTTACCATTTATGTGGCGTTATCTAAATCGGAATAGATGTTTTTAAATTTTCAAATAATAGTAAATAAGAAGATCGTAGAATTATTTACAGATTCATTTTTATGGCCTTTGGTTTTCCTAGATGGAAACTACTTGTAACCTTGAAATATCTGGAGCGCTTTACATTTATGGAACGTATTTAAATAGGGGGGAGGAGGGAATTTGAAGGATCAATTTTAGGATAGTTTCCAAAATCACATCAAACTTTTTTGTATGTGTCATCTTCATGAATGGTTTTCAATGGATGGTATCAATAAATAACGACAAATATAAATAATCAACCGAGAACATATTTTTTTCTTTATTGGAATATAGCTGTGTTGATATCATGGAAACAGAAAGTTTTCTTTTTTTTATCGAGATTGGTTTTCCATTAACCTGAAGAAAGCATTGCTTCTGAATTCAGAATTTTAATTAGCTTGGATTGTGTTCTCTCTTTAATCTAAAATACACATCCATGAACTACTTATATTGTGACAACACTTAACATGAAACATATTGAGAAAAATAGTTTCTACAACTCACCATTCTAAAATGTTTGACGGAAGGGGTTCAGCAACTACATATGGTACTGGATCTCTCTTCAATCGTAAATAATCTTGTTTCAACCTTGCAGTAGCAGAATTTGGCTTCCGCGACATTGTACACACATAAATATATTTTTACCTTTTGATCCAGGAGCAACCAATAATTAACAGAACAAAAATGTCTTAAAATGAAAATACACTAAGATAACAAAATTTTTCAAATAATGAAAGTTCAATTATTATAAAAGTTAACTTTATAACTGAACAAAATCTTAAGGTTGGAGAGTTAGAAATGAACTTCATTACCAACCACAGCATTTACCATTGTGCGACTGATAGATTAACTGTTTATGCAACATGTTTTGACTCTGATACTAATGTAGAAAAAAAAAACCGTTTCCAGAATTAATTTCATACCACTTCGAAAAAAATCGTAATTCACTAATTAAACAGAGGAACGGCCATTTTCTCACGATCAGCTGGATCATTAAATCATACTATTCCATATTTCGCAATAATTGAGAAGTCTCACTTTTAAGAAGCAATGACATGAGGATTGCTAATCATTATGAAACTATTAAAAAAAACTTGTTATGTAAAGAAAATAGAAAAAATCGATAAAATAGATAATTTTACGAATCGTAAAATACTGTAAATAATTCTAAGAGATTTTCGATATTTTTTATTTTTAATCCTAATATAAATGAGATGACAATGCTTACAACAATCCAATGCCTTGTCTACCGAAGAGCACTTAACATATCATATACCAAAAAACTTAAATTTGTTATTGGTATACGATAGATTGGTACTATCCTATGAGTTCTGATAACCTGATAATCCCTAGTTAACGGAAACTTAATGAAGGAGTAGTCGGTTAGCTGTTACCATTTATGAGTCGTGACGTGAGAGAGTTATAACTCGTCATTATAAAAGAATAAGTGATAAGAAGACAGTAGTAGGTAGGATTTAGTTCCTGGTAATCGAGCGTCTTATTGACAGATTTCAAAAATCTAACAGTAGTGGTATAGTTCGCTTCTTTAATAGCAATATCTATGTGATTTGAATAATTAATACATAAGAGAGGTAAAGTTAGTTACAGTGACATTTTTTAAAAGAGAAAATTGATCGAACTTCTGTGATTATTTAATGAAAACAAGAATGGAAGAAGCCAACTGTATGGTGCCTGTAGTTACGATGAATGAAAATGGATCAGCAAACGATGCTTGGAAGAAATGTACTTCTGAAATGGTAAAAATTATTTGTAACGATATACAGCCCTCCGTTAATACTGATAAGGATTATAATCACGTACTTTTGGAGAACAGAGATCTTAGAAAACAGTATAAAATGGCAATTGCAGCCCTGGATTCTATAATATCAGAAAAAGATGGAGAAGATGATTGTTCAAAAATAGTAAGGGGTGAAAATGTACCAGTGAAAAATGTAAATATTTCGGAAGGTGCGAAAGAAAAAAGAATTTCCGAAACACGAGTTTCAACTATTCGTGACAAAATGATGCAGTGGGAAAATACTCCAGAATCTAGCCATATTGACAAAAGTAGAGAAAAGGAATTTTCATCACATAAAAATAAATCTAAAATTTTTGACCATCAAGATTGCAGAAGTAATAAAAATTTCAAATCATTGCAAAAGAAATTTAATGATTACAGTTGTGCTGAAAAACAGGAAGAATCTCTACCTTCAACAGAAGATGAACACCGAAAAAGGCCATTAACATCTCCGAAGGTTAATATAAAAAAATCCGAGGAATTCATATGTTCCAAATGTTCTAAAGAGCAGGCAGAAAATGTTAATGTAATTACTAACAGAAACATAACTACGGATGTTCAAATTCTTGTGCAGGACTGTTACAAGCTGAAAAAGGAATTGGAGCAGGCTCGAGAAAATAACAATACATTAAAAAATGAATTGATCAGTAAAATGGATGAAAATGAACAGTTACGCGATCAAGTTCAGTCTTTGGAACTTTCTTGGAAAACATTGACTGAAGCAGTTAATCTCCAAGATGAACAATTAAGTGAATATGGTTCAGTTGTGACTACACTTAAAAATTCTAGATCCCATATCTTGGAAAAATTGAAGGATGCGAATGCACGCAATACCCACAATATTTTCATAATGGAAAATATCGAAAAGCAAGTAGCGCAATTAAAAAGCCAGTTAGATGCTTACAGTGAGCTCTTATCTAACCAGAGTGCTGAACTAATAGATAAAGCATCCAGCACTGAGCAAACTTTTGTTGATCAGAATTCTTTCGATGAGTTAATGAAGAAAAAAGATTATTACATTACATTATTGCAAGATCGTCTTTGCGAGGCGATTGTTGACCTTAAAAATAAAGATAGTGAAATTAAGAATCATACAACTTCTGTTAAATCCTTAATTCAGAATTATGAGGGAGAAAAAAGGTGTTTAGAAGAAAGATTAAAGTTTGCCAATTTATCGGTGGAGAAAATGGAAGAACATAAAATTAAACAGCAGGAAACAATGAAGCAGCTAATGAAACTAATTGAATTTTTACAAGATAAACTAGAAGTTAACAAAAAATAAGATTTTAGAATAAATCTCTTAATATTTTATAAGTTTAACAAATATTTTCCAAAAAATAAAGTTAATTGATCTCATTCTGTATAGGAGTTATTTGAAAATAAGGATTTTGTAATTAAATAGTTTATATTATTCATAACTTCTATACAGTTTTTATTAGTCATGCTGAATGCAGACTTACAAGGTGTTGTTTAGAACCGAATTTAAATTGTTGAGTATTTAATTTTTAGATGTGTAAAGCTTTCGTATCTTGAATTCAGTTATAACTTGTTTTTTTTTCTTATAGAACTTTGAATTTGTTATTATTACGTACTTTCATGAAGTAGCTTTATCTTGATTACTAAAGTTTTCAGAATTTGTATTTTTTTTTTATACTTTCAAATACAGAAGTTTTCATGAAATATTGATTAATTGAAATGCCCTAACAGAATTACAAAAATTTATTTATTGTTGTGTCTATTTTCTCTAAAGAATTTTTTTAGTGTTATTTTCATCCATTACAAATATATTCATTATCGTCTGGTGTGTCCAGTAAAATTCTATTCAATTTTTTTATTTTTGTGTAAAACTCATAATCTTTATTTTGATGAATGCTAATTTTACTTAATTGCTTTAATTACTTTGTTTATTTTTAAAAGTAGCGAATCTTTAGTTTGGGGTAGACAAAAGTAGTGATCAATTTTGAATTTAAAACTACTTACCTTCCACAAAAGAAACGATTGCTATCACTTTCGACATCAGCTGTTGTTATTATGTTGACTTTGACCAGCTGTTAAATGTTGCGGAGTACGGTGTTTGATAGTTGCGCAAGTTTCGAGAATTTGAGATTCGTCCGTCTGTGTTTTTTTTAAGTAATCCGAATGTGAGCTAAACGTTTATTCGTTTCATAAGCCGAAATGTCGGTAAGGCATGGGCTTTCGAAGGCCTTGTCGGTTGGAAGATTTATTTTTAGAGCTTGGAAATCACATTTGCGAGGGATCCCGAGTTCCTGTTTAAGAACAACTAACATCGTAAGCGAACAGGTTCGGGCTCAGGCGACGTCCTCGGTACAAACAAAATATGAGAGCGCTCGGAGGATCTTTGCCAACAACGTTCTTAGGAGAGTCACCAATCCTGTCTCTGCAGACTTGCGAAGAAAGACTACAAAACAGTTGTTGTTTGGCAATTCTGGTCCATTCTTTGCTTTTGTTGGCATAGGTTTAGCTTCGGGAAGTATCATCACGAAAGAGGATGAACTTGAAGGTCTCTGTTGGGAAATTAGGGTAAACAGTATTTTATTTTGCAATGTTGTTATTTTTTGAATTACTAAGTAAAGACAATTTTTGAATTATTAAGTAAAAAGATTCTTGGTTGGTAGAAAAGATTAATAAAGTGAATATATTTTTATAAAATGAAATTAAACGTATAGATGTTTGACCTTTAATATTTATAGATCCTTTACTCAGTTATACATTTATTTCTATTAAATTCATAACTTATAGGAAGCAGTAGGTAGGATGCAAAATTCAATAGCTGAAGCAGAATCTGATATATTTCTACCCAGCGAAGAAGTAAGGCTAAATACGTTTAGTATCGGGAAAATGATAAGTAAAGGGAGTAATGGAGCAGTATATCTGGCCAAGAAAACTCCACTGTCAAATGGTACGTTTTAAATAGTTATTTTGTTTAGAAGAAAACAAAAAATGAAGCTTGCTTGTGATGTGATTTAAGTTTATAAAATGTTTAATATAAAATAAAATATTGTAACGTTATTTATTCAAAAACTTTTACTAACATGCAGGCAAACTTGTGCAAATATTCTCTTGTGATCCACAAGTGATTCTGTTTTTTTTTTTGTTTTGTTTGTATATAGCTGATAGATAATGTGCCTTATAATTAGTTTCTAAATGGATAAGTATTATCCCAGGATTTCTAAAATCCTGAATAACTTCTTAAATTCATCTTTGAAGTAATTTTGATTTGTTATCTTTTGCATAAGACGCGTCAACTTTTATGGTCATTGGCGCCCGGAGCCTTCTCAGTATACTGCCGGCTTGCGGACAGTGTTTTAGACAACACTGTCTATCACCGGACAATGAGCTAGAAGGTCCTAGGAAGAGAAAAAAATCTAAGTGCAGCACTGCTGGTCTCGAACCCGAGACTTCCGTGTTGCTAGTCCAGTGTGCTACCATAAGCTAATACCTTCCTAAGTAATTGTCAGATATATGCTAATCAGTAACTAATAATGTTGAATCAAGTTATGATGTTATTCCATAGAGCAAAGTGAGGAAAATATTGAAAGAGATAGCCCAGTCCTCGCTCCAAACGAACCTACAATATCATTTCCTTACGCAATGAAAGTTATGTTTAACTATGATATCGAATCAAGAGCAACAACAATTTTAAGAACTATGTATTGCGAAACTATTCCGGCCAGAATTCACTTTGTCAATTGGGATAACGAATCTTCTTGGAGTCAGCTGTTAGTATATCTATTTAGAATTCAGACTGCTTTATATCAAGAATATAAAAAAAATATATATATTTATCTGTACTTAATTTATTATAGATTCCCTGAGAAGATGGTTACAATTCCTCCTCATCCCAATATAGTTACAATGCACTGTGTATTTGCTGATAGGGTGTATGAATTGCCGGATTCAATGAGCTCTTGTGCAGCAACGCTACCAAGGAGAATAAATCCTGAAGGATTTGGTAGAAATATGAGTTTATATCTTCTCATGAAAAGGTACTTTTAAATAAAAAAAGTAGGTTCTAGGGTAATAATAAATTGTAAAAAAAAGGAGATACCAAACTGTAAATATTTCATTGAAGGTTTATTTTTCCAACTATTATTAGTTGGTTCTTTCTCTTATAGCACTAAGAAGTATTACGATCGTGTTAAATCTTTGAAATTTTTTCATCGTTGAGCGAATGACTTGTGTTTTTTTCTCCTCATTAATACCCTTGTTCAGGAGAAGATTATTTATACACTACATGTGATAATTTGGTTCTGTATTTCGTGTATGTTAGATCGGCTCTCAATATTTTTCTCCAAATTTCTATGGCGAAAAAAAAAACTGTGGATATTTGTTTGCAAGAACAACAAGGATAATTAGATTGTAAGCTAGCTCTAATAAATATCAAGTCGAAGTTTCACAATTTTTTACCGACTCTTCTTTTTGAAAAAAGTGAGAGAACAATTAGAATTTTTAATAAGTAATAAGCTTTGTGTAGCTGTGGATTTGAAGAGGATTTACAGATGGGAATTCATAAATTCTTCATATTCAGTATTATACTTTTTATAAACAGAGGAAAAAGAAGAAAATTTGTTTACTATTGTTGCAATTTTTTAAAATTCCTAAATATTTTGATAACAGTGTATCGTAACTGAATTTTGCTTTGTCTAGACTTCCCATGGAGTTTTACCTAAAAACGAGATCTTTAAAATGTTTAAACGAAAGGGTACTGACTCCGTCCCTCAGTTCATATTCCAAATCATCACTGGGCACTGAACTGTATGCTTACCATAAATGATGTTTTAAATTGTCTAAAACATATTTGGAATTTAGACTAGTGGCAACCACCACTTTTAAACTTGAAAAGTTTTTTTTCTTGGCCCCTGCCAAAACATCATTTAGGTTGTTTTATAAATCTGTTCATTTACTGCCTTTTTTTCGTCTTTATTTGTTTTTAAATCTAGCAACTTTAAGTTTTTTCGAAAGATTAAAATGTAATTTATGTGACTTTTATGCTTTTCAAGTAACTTTAATTTAGTTTTCATATATTTTTTTTTTTCTTTCTTTGCATTGCTATTATTAATATTACTTTTTAAATTATATTAATCAGAGTAAATATTCTTATTTTATTGTTTAATTTCATTTTTTGTAACGGTCCTGTTTATTTATTTTATTACTTTCTCTTTCTCATAGAAAAAGAGAAAGTATTGCAATCTTGTCAAAATTTGGAAATTGAGTTTCACAGGAAATACATGCTTTGAGAGTCTACTGAATGTTTTTTCAGTTTTTCGTGATTTTCTCGAAACTTCATATATTATCTACAAACATAAATACCTATCATTTTTTTTTAAACATTTACCTTGGAAAAATGATTTTTTTTAGGGGATTCTAAGGGAACAGTAGCATTATGCTTTCCTCTAAGTACCACTTTATATTTTTTTTTAACTTTTTATTTGTCATTTACAACTGTACGTAATGGTACAATAAGTAAATATGGTAAGGGTGGTAAATGGCGTGAATGGTGATCATCCAGTGATGATCTCCATTAGTAAACAAGGTGATCGCGAGGCCAACGACGCCTCAGTCGCCTTCGGGGGTTGGAAGGAAGTGTGGTTGAGAACAAGTTAGCTGCTAATGGATTAGGATGTGTTGATAAATTTTTGTGAAATCTATTGTAACATGTTTTAGTAAGTTCGGATATAAAAGGAATTTTGAGATCTTTATGGATAGTTAGGTTACTGACATAGAATGGAGCGTGTACAATACGGCGGAGGATTTTAGATTGAAGAGTTTGTAATCGGTTGATATTAGTTCGTTTAGCTGAACCGTAAAGTTCAAGTTCGTAACTCCATATAGGTGCTAGGAGGGATAGGTACAGTCGTCTTTTATTATGAAGTGTTACTTTTGATCGGTGATCAACCACTTTATTAATAATATAAGTTACAAGAATTGATTGAATTCCAAATTTGAAGAAAATTGGATAACAGGAGTGCAATTTTACAGAATATGGTACCTTGGAATTTTGTCGAAAACGGTTATAATGATTTTCTTTAAACACGGAATGCTTAGGCACAGATATAAACCTAACTCTTTTCTTCTTTTTGAAACACTCTTCTTTGTGAAAAAAGTGAGAGAACAGTTAGAATTTTAATAAGCAATAAGCTTTGTGTAGCAGTGGATTTGAAGAGGATTTACAGATTGGAATTCATAAATATTCAATAAGGGATTCATGAATATTCAATTCATAAATAGCATTGAATTTAAGTATATGGGATTGGTTCTGGGTTATTGGCGTACAATTCACTATACCATCCTAGGTTAGTAGGATGGTAATTATCCCCCACCACATCTATATTTTTGTTAGGAAAAATGTACAAATTTGAAATTATATATAATTGTATTAATAGGAATAAGAAGAGAAAGAAAGTCATGTGAGTGTTTGAACCAGGTTTTTTTTTTTTTTTTATTCACGACCAGTCCGACACACGGTTTTTCCGCCATCTACAGTTTTGGTCATAATTTTATTTCACCATTATTCCACTGCATGCAATTTATATTTCTATCATAGTTTTGTGTTCATTTTTTATTTCATACCATTATTGGCAACCATGTAGAATAGAATAGAATTTTATTTACAAATTTGTACATACATATTTACAAGTGACATTGAAGTTCCAATGTGATAAACATTACACCCTTCAATACAAAATAAAACTGACATATTGTTGTTGGGAGTTTATATTGCAGGGAAAAGGAAGGAAAAACCTGCAGCTCAGGGGGAAGGGTTAATTAAGAATACTTCTAATTCTTTTGTGTCTATATGTAATTGTTCTGTCATAGTTTCCTATTTCGCGGCAAAGGGGGTTTGTGTGGCAGTCTAAGGATGTCAGAAGTTTTAGTAGTCTATTTTTGATGTAGTTGTGTACAGTTTCTGTTGAAGTTATCTCGTGTAATTGGGTGACTTTAGTGTAGCGTGGTGAGTCAGTCGCGAGTCTAAGAAATTTGTTCTGTATAGTCTGTAATTTTTTGATATTGGTGGCACAGGTTAGGCTCCAGGCAGAGGAAGCGTATAGCAACATCGGCCTGATTACAGTTTTGTAGAGTAAAAGTTTGTTACGTGCAGTCATTTTGGAGTCACGGGAGAGTAGGGGAAAGAGTAGTCTGATGGCCATCTTACCTACGTTGACTTTGTCCTGTATGTGAGTGGTAAAGTTTAGTTTGCTGTCTAAAGTTATTCCAAGATATTTAACACTGTTTGTCCATGGTATAATGGTGTTGTTATATTTGGTGAGTTTGTTGATTATGGGTCTGCGTTTTGTAAACAGGATGGCGTTGGTTTTGTTGTGGTTAATTTTGATTTTCCATTTTGTACAGTACTTTGTTATTTTGTCTATTGAAGTTGTAAGTCTGTTGGTGATCGTGTCAATTCTCCAGGAGTGTGTGTAAATAGCGACATCGTCAGCATAGAGGGCTAAGTGTTTATTATAATTGTGTTTATTATGAAACAGTAAAGCGCTCTAAAAAATCACTGAATCAACTAAATATAAATTTTGAAATCATAGGCAGGAATTCCGCACAACTATCCAAAATTACTTTTTGAGGGAAAATGTTTCAGATAAAAGTGATATGTTTCTATCTATCCAGCAAGCATTCCAAGTGTAAGGAAATCGTTGTAACCTTTTTCGAGAAAATTTCAAAAAAACTGAAAACCTAATCTGTAAAAATAGTATTTCTAATAAATCGATTTACTTCAGTTTTGGATTCTATCAATGCTTCTAATGTGTATTAACCAGGTGGGTAATACCATATATTATACTGAAGTGGACTTTAGAGGAAAGCATCACGCTACTGTACCTCTCGAACCGCCAAAAGATCAATTTTCTCGGGAAAATGTTTTATATAAAAGTGATAAGTATTTGTTTATGTAGATAGTATATAAATTTTAATGAAAATCGTTAGAGCAATTTTCGAGAAAATCACGAAAAACTGAAAAAAAACTATACAGTAAAGTGTCCGGGTGATAAATTGTGCTCGAAATTTTGTGGAGGTAGTGCCTAAATAGAATACCAAGTTTGATCTTCCTACAACTTTTCTTTTTTGAGATATTGTGTTCACACACACACACACACACACTCATACACAGAGACCATACGCTAAAAGTATTTTTTTCGTATTTAGGGGACCCCAAAACATGTATTACAGGTGAAAACTCAATTTGAAAATCTGGCACGATTGCAACACTTTATTACTAGGAGCATAAGAAAGTAAAAAAGAAATTCAGTATAATCAAATGAAAATCTATTGTATTGATAAATCTAGTAAATCTTCATAGCTCTCTTTTTTGTTTTTTCTTTACTTTCTTTTACACCTGGTAGATCATAGTAGATTTTCGAAATTGAGTTTTTAACGGAAATACATGTTTTGACATTCTTTGAGTATAAGAAAGATGTTTTCAGCGAATGGTCTGTATTATATATACATAAAACTCGTTAAGGAAACTCGAAACTGGAAACAGATTTTCTTTTTAAACTTGGACTTTTGGCAACACATTAAATTTGTATTAACATTATATAAACGTTAGAAGCATATAATACATATGAAATGGCACTTTAGAGTAAAGCCTAACGTAATCATCCTCAGGAACACTCCTTAAATGCATTTTTCGGTTGTAGCTCTTTATATGATTAGTTATTATACTAAGTTTTTTTTTAAAAAAACAATCATCAGAGCCATTTAGAGAAAATAGCAAAAAACTGAAAAATCTTCAATAAAGTAAAAAAATACGTTGTAATAAATGTTTGTATGGCTTATGAGATAAGCGGCAGCTATAGACAGAACTTTTTTTTTGTTGTTGTCCTCAATGATGGACAGTAGCATGTTTCTGTCATATTAGCGACCGGTTTTGAATTTTCCTCCACCATATAGCAATTAAATTTTGAAATAACATGTTCATGATATCCATTAAAAACAGTTTCTCATAAAAAGTGGTTGGAAATCTCGGATGTGGAGGATTCATTTTGATTATTAGTATTAGATCTACTTAAAATTGCAATTTTTTCGTTTATTTCAGAAATGTATTTGCAACAATTAGATTTATTCCATAGTTTTAGCAAAAAGTTTAGCAAAAAGGTTGATCCGAATCAAGATAATGAGGTTTGCTTTGTTTTTGCGATTGAATGCTAATTATGCTACTAAGATAATCGATAGATAAAATTTAACATTTATTTAAAACAAAATGATTTATTTACAGACAATACTTGAAGTAAACAGGTAAAAGTCAAATTTTTATTTTGTTTAAATTTAATTATTTAATTTAATTACTAATCTCTTTGTTTTGATGAACAGGGACATCTACTCTTTGGCCCTCCTGGTCTCTGTTCCACTTTAAGCTCACTGAAATAAAAAAAAAATATCTGGTGTGAAACACTCACACAACTTTCTCTTACTCCAGTTTTCAAAATTGTAATTGACAAATTTTATAATTAGTGTAGCCAATTTAGTGAAATGCGTTAGAGGTCGTCGAAAACTAAAAAACTTCAGTAAAAGCGCACTTCCGGTTTACTAATCTTCTTGAAACTCGGAATTTCGGTCATCTATTTATTTCTAATTAATTTTGTTTGGATGCTAGAATTGTATAATCAACTATGATAACACTTTAGAGAAAAGCATAACCCCACTCCTTACCCAAAAACCCCATTAAATGACTTTCCAGGAGAAATGTTTCAAATAAAATTGTATCTCTTTGTATGTGTAGTTCACATTCATAGTTTAAAGAAAATCGTTGAAGCCGTTTTCGAGAAAATACCAGAAAACTGAAAAATATATTTTAGTAAAAATGCATCGATCATCCGATTTTTTTCAAACTCGGAATTTCCACAATATATTTAATTCTAATTAATATTATTTACATGACAGATTTGTATAGTAAACTGAAATAGCACTATAAAGGAAAACCTAACCCCACCCCTCCCCCAAAAGTGCCCTTAAATGAATTTTTCCAGAGAAAAGTTTTAAATAAAATTTGTAGATCTTTGTATGTGTAGTTGATATTCCACATTTGAAAAAAATCGTCTAAGCCATTTTTGAGAAAATCGCAAGAAAGTGAAAAAACCGTTCAGTAAAGTGGTACTTTCGGTTGAGGAATTTGACAGATAACCTACCGTCGGTGATAGCTAAACGGAATATCAAGTTTGAACTTTCTACTATTTTTCATTTTTAAACTGTGCTGTTCATATATGTATATACACAAACCATTTCTAAAAACCACTTTTTTGGACTCATAATACCTCAAAACAGATATTTCCGGTGAAAACTCGATATCGAAAATTTGGGGCGACTACAATATTTTCTCTTACTAGGAGTAAGAGAAAGTAATATATAGTAGTATTTTCGTTTCTTAATTTGGACATTCTATTGAAAATATCTAACTTACTGCTAGGGACTAACGTTAAGTAAAATAATTCTGACAAATAAATGATACTATAAAATTATATTTTACAAAGATTTTACATTAAAATATATGGTATGTGTAAAACGAAAATAAACCACATTTCTTCTTATGATAAACTTACATTTCCCATGGCCTCTTCTCTGAAGGTTCAAAAATCCGTCTCTTTTTGGCTTCATTCAAACAGTCATCTGGTCCATAGATCATTCTTAAAATTACTGACAGTATTACACTTCCAAATAATGAGTAAAGAATTTCATCTAGCATTTTGAGAAACTATAAAAATTTTGAAATTAATGATATCAACCAATTTAAATAGTTTCTTGTTCGATCTACTCTCTTTTGGTTTACAACGTTTTAAAGCCTGAAAGAGAAAAGTAGTATTATTAATATCATTGAACATGTGGGTAGGTCCGCAATGCTGGATAACATCTGTTATTTTATCCGTCGTAGCATGCTTATTGATTTTGTTCCTGACCGGTTTCTGATTTTCATCCTCGTCAGAGCAAATTCACCAAATTCGTGTAGAGAGTTCACTTCAACGAAATGTTACTGTAGACTCATACTTGTTGCTTGAACTCTCTACACGAACTTGGTGAATTTGCTCTGACATGGATGAATATCCGAAACCGGTCAGGAACAAAACCAATATGCATGCTACGACGGATAAAATACCGGATGTTATCCAGCATTGCGGACCCAGCCACATTTTTAATAAAACGTATTACTTTTTAAACTGAAGGCCAGCTTGCCTGCCCCAGTCTCCCGATCCAGCTGTTACTGAACATTTCATTCATTTCTCTCCTCGCCATTAAGGCATAGTGCGCGGGACAACCATATTTTTGGAACCACATTCTTGTCCTGACATTCAATGTCACATCCTCCAGCAACTGTTGTAACTCTTGATGAATAAAATTAGCGTCTTCTTGGCCATTTAAGGTACTTGGCGGAAAGTATGGGCCAATAGTTTTGTCTCCAACCATTCCGCACCAAACATTATCAGACAGATGTTCAGTACCCGCTGGATCGGTAGAAAAGACCGGTAAGCTGCCCTTCCAGTTCACTAGATTTAACCCCTTCTTGATTTCTTTCTTTGTGGATATCTCAAAGAAAAAATTTATGCCAAGAACCAACAACTCCAGACGCCCTTAGAGAAGACTTAATCCAAATCTGCTTAGCGATTCTGGTAGACATGATAGATTATCAACTTCATATGTTGAGCAGCGACTGCGTTTGTGCCGTTTAAGACCTATTTATTTTGAATAAATAGGAATTATTTTTTTATCGATTTTAGAAAATAAATTGGAAAATTGCTATCTTTAATTTATGTTTTAGCTGATTTTTAAAATAGCTTAAACCCTTATGGTTTTAAAATAGCTTCTAAATTTTATCAGCATTTGAACTCACTTCTTTATTCGAAATTAATTAGAAAATCCGCTTTTAATTTTAGTTTACGAAACAGAAAAACTGAAAAAAAAACAACGAAAATTGAATCTTTATGGTTAAATATCTCGGCAACGGTTTGAAACATTGAAGTGAAATTAAAGGCATTTTTATTCACTTTTTTTAATAGTTTTCAATGGAGTAGTAAAAAGTGGGGGTCAAAAGGAAATCGCCACTTTCAACCACTGATTTAAGGTGTAAGGCTGCGATAAAATAAAAAAACATTAACACCATCATAAACTAGAGCGAAAATACTTCAACAAACGTTATGTTCACTTTTTAGATATCGTGCTTTGTTTAAGAGTTATTTCAAAAGTGGTCCGTTTAAATGGGACACCCTGTATATTTTCGTACCCCTCCCTAAGTACCGATTTTTACTTCTTTTTTTTAATCTTCTTAGTGCTGATCTTACTTATTTTTATAACTTTTTTTTTTTTTTTACTTATTCTTTGTTTTTTTACCGCTGATAAGAGAAGAATTGCGATCATGTCAAATTTATGCGATACTAAAAATTCCTCGTTTGAAGAAATTGTCAATTAGAATCATCAATATAAGGGAAAGTCATATGATTGTTTCATATCAGATTTTTTTTTCTTAGTATTGATTTATTTACTAAATATATCCATGATTATTTTATAAATAATTACGTCGCATTGCTAGTAAATAATAAAGTTCACTTATTTTATTAAGGCGAGAGTATCGATTGGTGATAGCCATGGTAGAATTATATTCCAAAGAGGTTTTCTCACCAGTTTTTCTAGGACCTCTAGGCATTTTATGATAAAATTTAACATATGTAGGTAGGTAGCGTTTACTTCTGGAATTGTTTTTGAGAAAAAGAGATATCAGATGAATCTAGATTACGTCTAAGGCATCTTATAATAAATATGACTTGCTAGAGCATTTGATGTGTCTGTATGGATTGTGAAAATATACTTTGAAAATAGAAGTTCAACGCCCACATTGAAAATAATGAATAATTCGAAACTAAATAATTCAATAGTATGGCTGTCTTATGTTTTCACATCTTCTACTACAGTTTGGAAATTAAAATTTAGTAACTTTAAAGATAAAATGAACTGTATAAACCATAGATATGTTCCATAAAAGGTTTCTTTGTATAATTTAAATTAATTTAGTTATATCTTTATTGATGTGCCAAAATGATAATATAAAGTAATAAGTATCATATGCTCTTTTCAATTACCCTAAAATAATAGCAGGTAGCCTTCTCCCTTTATGATAAAATGTTGCTAAAATTTTTTTGCTCGATAATGTTGGTGACCTTATTAAAACATGAGTCTCTGACACATAAAATTTTTTTTTGGTGATAAAAGAAAAAAACATATGTTTAGAAAAAATTAAATTTTATTTGTATGTATTTTATCTGTCTTATTTTGTACAATGTTTCGAAGATAATTTGGACATAACAGTTAAGGATAATATAGTACAACAAAATTCTTTACCATTTACAGTTAATTATTGCATAATTAAAATATTTTCTCTCTATGTATGTCCGTCTATTTACCTGTATCTTCGCCTGCTACTTCTATACATATACAGACATATGCTTTCACATTTATTTGAAACATTTTTCCATAAATGATTTTTACAGAGGTTCTGGGAGAGCGGTGACTTTAAAATACTATTACAGAATATATCATACCGTTCTACTAACTTATAATTCGGAGAAGTCTTTTATACCTTTAATAAACACCAAGTTTGTAGAAAATCAGTTAACCTTTGATGTGACTTTACAGAAATGGTTTTTCAGATTTTCTCGTTTTTTTTTTTTCAAAAACTTATTATATAGATTTTCCTTGATCTTCTTGTAGGATACTTGCATATTAATGCAAATAATATACTTTATTCATAAATAATACTATGATAATAAAATTCTACTGCTTTATTATTTTACTTTATTTTTATTTTTTACTTGGCTAATCTGAGAGCTGAGATAATAGGCTTCTCTTTATTGTCGTAACACTGACATACAAGTTAAGGATGACGAAAAATCATTCAATAAAAGGAATGTTGCGGACATAATGTGAAATTGGGACCAGTATTCTAGCCCTAAAACATCTTTCATCGTTTTTGTTAATGATCCCTTAATATAATAAGTAGGTATAAAAGATCATGACTCCGATAACATTGCTACAGTCATTCTCTTCTAGTGGTTACATAAGCAGCTGATTCCTTTGAAGTAATAAGGCCCTCTAAGAAATTCTTAACTAGAACCTATTCAAAATTTTTGTAACTTAAAAGATTTTTTTCATTTACTTTTAGATAATTCGGTGATGTTGCATCGAGAGGACTGTTCTGAAACTTGATGATTTTTAGACAGGCAAAGTAGAATCTAGAAGCGCAGTCGCCTTAAAAATTAGTGGTTGCATTTAATTCTGCATTCAGAGACAGACAGCGCCCGCTCTAAATAGTCTGTAATGGACTCTTCACTTTTTACTTTCATTTGCTTCTAATAAGAGCAAGTATTGTGAGATGTTATTAGTCACGGCTACATAATTTGCCTCCATTTTCCAAACACTTTGCGATTGATAGCGATGTTAGCTGTTGCAGAAATTAGTCATGTTTGAAGCAGACTTACAACTAAAATTTGAGTTTCCATTGAGAATTAACTAATCAGAAAAAAAGTTTATTTTGAAGTGAACACCACCTTATTATTGAAAACTATTTTAACATAAAAAAAACAACATTTTATTCACGGATTTTCCTTAATGATGTAATCATTTGGCTGTTGATGAATAGGGACATCTACCGCCTTCTGGTCGCTTAGGTACCTCATTTTCCTCGCTGAAATTAATAAATATAATATATGAGATGCCTCAGTTTAAATTTTTAAATGCCTTTTTAAAATAGAGAAGAATTAAGGATTTTTTTTTTTACGAAAAGTAACTAATATTTTTTATGAATGGCTTACTTTTCTTCTGAATTATTATTATTTCCTGCTTCATTTTGGGCAGGATCAGTATTTTCCGGTACTGCTGCCAAAGCCATTTTGCAAAGTACAGCAAGTATTATACTTCCAAACACTGAGTTAAGAATCGCATCCAGCATTTTGTAAAATATCCTAACTTTGCTGCAATTAAAATAAAATAAAAAAAATCTCTAATGTAAACTCTCAGATTTCGTTTTAATTGCAACTCTCATAGGAATTTTTAACTTAAATATTGAGTTACTTTAAATCGGTGTTAAACTAACTTATAGTGAAAGGATAGTTCAGGGGTAAACATCCTTCACAGCAATCCCAGTTTATCTGTAAAATCTATCTTTGAGGGTAAATGTTACTAATAAATTAAATGAATGGCAGAAAATCTTATAGCCGTTTTCGAGGAAAATCTCAAAAAACTGGAAAGACCATTTTGTAAAGTCGCCATTCCGGTTAACCAATTTCATTCAAGTTCATAATTTTAGCCATACATACAATGTGGGGTATCACATAGGGATTGAATATTTATTTTTAAAATTGAAATACCTGTTTTATAAGATAAAGGGAAGCTTAACCAGTGTAGTTCTCCCCTCTCAAATAAAAGTGATATGCCTATATCAGTTAATACACCAAGGTTAAAAAAAACTTTTGGGTTTTTTCATAAAAAGTAAAGTTTAATGAATTTCAGAATGATAGATTTTGATCGAATCTGTGCCCAAACACAGGCTAAAAATACAGTTTAACGTTCATTTGACATAACATTCATTATGTTATTTTGTATGTTATGCGAACATAGAACATATGTATTTCTGGTGAAATAAAAAATTATTCTTAGATTATGAATGACAATGTTGAGTGCATGGATGGGTCCGCAATGCTGGATAACATTTGGTATTTTATCCGTCTTAGCATGCATATTTTTTATATTCCTGACTGGTTTCGGATTTTCATCCAACGTCAGAACGTCACCTATAATTCATACAGTTCAATTGTCTGTCGATGACATACATCAACGAACCAAGAAGTGTTGAGTGTAACAAACATAAACATTGCGTTGATGTGAACATTCTACATGAACTTGGTGAATTTGCTCTGACGTTGGATGAAAATCCGAAACCGGTCAGGAATATAAGAAATATGCATACTACGACAGATAAAATACCCAGATATGAATGAATGACAATGTCTTTCTGATTATTTGGTAGCATTTTTCCAAAAAAAAAAAGAAATATTTTTTGGGTTCTTCTAGGGGACTGAAGAATTCTCTATGATTCCTTCTAAAATTCCTTTCTGTATAGTGAACCATTCCAAATACCAATTAATTAGATTCGAACGGGCAAGCTTCATTCCACTGCGATCTACAATAAGAGGGTCTATTGTTGATAATTAATATGTTAAGTACAATTAAATATCTTTTGTGATTGTTTCCGCAGAGCTGGAAAGCATCAGAGACATTTTCCGTGATAGCCTGTTTTTTTGAGGTCATCGACGCGTTTCGGGCGTTCGCCCATCTTCAGGATACGTTTGTCAATCAGTGTGATAACACAGACTTGCACAGAGCAAATTCAATTTACACACTGCGAGTGAATTCGATTTACACACTGTTTGGATTGATAGAAGCAGTGCCTGCTGATATATGTGGAGTATTTCCTTACAATGTCCTAAAAAAAAAGAAGTGTAATGCTAGATTCCCCAATATCCAATTTTTTCATAATAATTCAAGTATTTTATATAAAAATTCCGAAGTGAAAGAAATCTGTCATTTAGAATAATTTAAAAACTGCAGAAGGAAACCGGTCGGCTGGGTTAAATAAAATGTAAGTGGCTTTCTGTCATATATAAACTTATTAAATTAAATATGTTTATTAAATTAATTAATTTACAGTAAATTACCAAATGTCAAAATTTCGAGAGTAAAAATACATATTTGAATTGCTTGGAGAACAAAAAATAATTTTTTCTGCGAATGGGTTTTATGTTCGGGGATGGGTGTGAACAAAATGTCTCCAAAAAAAAAATCGCAGAATTATCGCATCCAGCACGAAGATTTTGGTCAAAAATCCATTAATGGCAAATGCGACTTTCCAGAATAGTTTCGTCTTCGCCATTTTCTCGAAAATCGCTCCATCGATGGTTATCCTCAAACCTTGGCTTACATTTTAGTGATTCCGCCAGGTGCCAGTTGTACTAAGTTATGTAATTGAGTATATTATGGTAATGGAAGTAATTTATTGTCTGAATAGAATGTGATTGAATTTAAAACAATAAATTGTAAGTTTTTAGCTTAACTGATTAATTATTGTATATATATATTACGACTAGTCAGAATCCAGAATATAAAATAGTTGGAATTTAGTCTATACTTGCTGGGCACTGCTTATTTGTGTCGATCCATGACCGGTTAAGCTTACCTAACTTTTTTGGACAGATATGAATGCGAGTCGTGAATGCCTTTGGTACAAGAAACATCAAATGCAAAGCTAAAATTTCAGGTTTGAAACTGTTGCGTCTTTACTTAATGGTTTTTCGGGATTTTGTCGAAACATTTTGTTTAAACTTGGAATCTTAATTGTACATAAATCTAGTAAAATTTTATTTGAATAATTTTTACCAGAAAAAATTTAATGAGTTCTGAGGGATTTTTCAAGTTAGACTTATTCTAAAGTTTCTGTGCAGTTTTGTTTGGATTGATAGAAGCAGTGTGATATGTGTGGGGGTGATATTCTGGTATTTCCAATGTCTTAAAAAAAAAAAAAAAAAATACTGTAATGCTAGATTCCCCAGTATCCAGTTTTAAATGCGTAATAATACTCGTAAATCAAGTAAATATAAAAATTCCTAAGTAAAGAAAATCTGTCATTTAGAATAATTTAAAAAAATGGAGAAGGGCAAAGGGTCAGCCGGGTGAATGTGCCACATCGGATTTTTCTATATGTAAAAAATATTTAATTGTATCAGAGACATTTTCCGTGATAGCGTGCTTCTTTTAGAGGTTTTTTATTTGGTAATTCTGAGAGCTGAGATAATAGGCTTCCCTTTATTCTCTTAATATTGACATAAAAGTTAGTTATGACGAAAATCATTCAATCAAAAGGAAAAGAGCTGGCTATTGCGGACCTAATCTAAGATTGGGATCAGTATTCTAGCCTTAAAACATCTTTCGTCTTTTTTGTTAATGATCCCTTAATATAATAAGTAGGCATAAAAAAATCATGACATTGCTAAAGTCATTCTTTTCTAGTGGCAAACGGTTACACAAGCAGCCGAGTCCTTTGAAATAATAAGGCCCTCTAAGGAATTCTTAACTAGAACCTATTCAAAGTTTTTATAACTTAGAAGATTTTTTCATTTACTTTTAGATAATTCGGTGATGATGCATCGAGAGGACTATTCCATCTTTGGCAGCTCCAATCCGAGGCAGTCACCAATCCGTTCTTAATATGGACCAAAAAAAAAAAACAAAGTGTAAAGTAAAAAGAGATCTTGCAGAACAAGGCACGGGAAACCCACATTGATCATTCAATCAAAATTGGTCGGTCAAGACAAGGCATTCCGAATACACAAATCAAATGACCTCTCAAAAAAGAAAATGGTGTCTCTGGATTTAAGGAATTGAAGTCCAGGAGATTAGTACTTAATACTTTTTCTGAAACTTGATGATTTTTAGACAGGCAAAGTAGAATCTAGAAGCGCAGTCGCCTTAAAAATGAGTGGTTGCATTTAATTCTGCATTTAGAGACAGACAGCGCCCGCTCTTAGTAGTCTGTAATGGGCTCTTCACTTTTTACTTTCATTTGCTTCTAATAAGAGCCCCCCCGCTAAAAAAAAAATAAGAGCAAGAATTGTGACATGTTATTAGTCACGGCTACATAATTTGCCTCCATTTTCCATACACTTTGCGACTGATAGCGATGTTAGATGTTGCAGAAATTAGTCATGTCTGGAGCGGACTTACAACTAAAATTTGATTTTCCATTGAGAATTAACTAATCAGAAAAAAAAGTTTATTTAGAAGTAAACACCACCTTATTATTGAAAACTATTTTAACATAAAAAAAAAAAAATAATTTTTATTCACGCATTTTCCTTAATGAAGTAATTTATTTGCCTTTTGATGAACAGCCACATTTACCGCCTTCTGGTCGCTTAGGTACCTCTTTTTTCTCGCTGAAATTAATAAATATAATATATGAGATGCCTCAGTTTAAATTTTTAAATAGAGAATGATTAAGGATTTCTTTTTTTACGAAAAGTAATTAATATTTTTTATGAATGGCTTACTTTTCTTTTGAATTATTTTTTCCAGACGGAACTTTAGCTTGATTTTGGGCAGGATCAGGGTTTGCCGGTGCTACTGCAAAGGCCATTTTGCAAAGTACAGCAAGTATTATACTTCCAAATACTGAGTTAAGAATCACATCCAGCATTTTGTAAAATATCCTAACTTTGCTGCAATTAAAATAAAATAAAAAAAATTTGCAATGTAAACTCTCAGATTTCGTTTTAATTGCAACTCTCATAGGAATTTTTAACTTAAATATTGAGTTACTTTAAATCCGTGTTAAACTATCTTATAGTGAAAGGATAGTTCAGGGGTAAACATCCCTTCACAGCAATCCCAGTTCATCTCTAAAATCTATCTTTGAGAGTAAATGTTACTAATAAAGATGGTTCAAAGAAAATCTTATAGCCGTTTTCGAGGAAAATCTCAAAAAACTGGAAAGACCATTGAGTAGAGCCGCCCTTCCGGTTACCAATTTCATTCAAACTCATAATTTTAGTCATGCATACAATGTGGTTATCACATAGTAGTTGAACATTTTTTTTAATGAAATACGTGTTTTCATAAGGGTAGCTCTCCTCTTAATCTGGTAAAAGAAATTTTTTTTTTTTAAAGTTCCCAAATAAAAGTGATATGCCTATATTACAGTTAATATACCAAGGTTAAAAAAATCGTTGGGTTGCTCGAAAAAGGAAAGTTCAGATTGATAGAATCTGTGCCCAAACACAGGCTAAAAATGCAATTTTAACGTTAATTTGATAAAGTGCAGACGCCATTCATTATGTTATTTTGTATGTTATGGGAACATAGAACATGTGTATTTCCGGTGAAATAAAAAATTATTCTTACATTATGAATGACAATGTTGAATGGGTCCGCAATGCTGGATAACATCTGGTGTTTTATCCGTCGTAGTATGATATTTCTTATATTCCTGACCGGTTTCGGATTTTCATTCAACGTCAGAGCAAATTCACCTCTATAATTCATACAGTTCAATTGCCTGTTGATAACATACATCAATGAACCAAGAAGTGTCGAGTGTAACAGAAACATTGCGTTGATGTGAACATTCTGCATGAACTTGGTGAATTTGCTCTGACGTTGGATGAAAATCCAAAGCTGGTCAGGAAAATAAGAAATATGCATGCTACGGCGGATAAAATTTCAGATATGAATGGACAAATTTCTTTGGGATTATTTGGTAACATTTTTCCCAAAAAAAATATTTGTTGGGGTCTTCTAGGGAACTAGAGAATTCTCTATGATTCCTCCTAAAATTCATTTCTGTATAGTGAACAATTCCAAGTACCAATTAATAGATTAGATTCGAATGGGGAAGGCGAGCCTCATTCCACTACGACCTACAGTAAGAAGTTCTATTGTGGATAATTAATATATTAAGAACAATTTAATATCCGTTGTGGCTGTTTCCGCAGAGCTGGAAAGCATCAGAGACATTTTCCGTGATAACCTGCTTCTTTTTGAGGTCATCGACTGGTTTCGGGCGTTCGCCTATTTTCAAGATGCGTTTGTCAAACAGTGTGATAACACAGACTTGCACAGAGCAAATTCAATTTACACACTTCAAGTGAATTCGATTTACACACTGTTTGGATTGATAGAAGCAGTGCCTGTTGATATGTGTGGAGTATTTCCTTCCAATGTCCAAAAAATAAGTGTGACAGATTTTTCCATATGTCCATTTGAAATATATATACCACATATATCATTACGAGTGTGTAAACTGAATTTGCACTGTGCAAATCTGTGTTATCACACTGTACATTTGACAAACGCATCCTGAAGATAGGCGAACGCCCGAAACCGGTCGGTGACCTCAAAAAGAAGCAGCCTGTCACTGAAATGTCTCTGATTCAATTAAATATTTTTTACATATAGAAAAGTCTGATGTTGCATACTCACCCAGCCGACCGTTGTCCCGACCGACCGTGCAGTTTTTAAATTATTCTAAATAACAGTTTTTTCTTCACTTCGGAACTTTTATATTTACTTGATTTATTATTACATATGAAAAAATTGGATATTAGGAAATATAGCATTACACTTATGTTTTTTATTTTTTTAGGACATTGGAAATACCAGAATATCACCCCCACATATATCACCAGGAATTGCTTCTATCAATCCAAACAAAACTGCACAGAAATTTTAGAATAAGCCTAACTTCCAAAATCGCTTAGAACTCATTAAATAAATTTTTTCTGGTAGAAATTATTCAAATAAAATTTTACTAGATTTATGTACAATTAAGATTCCAAGTTTAATGAAAATTTTTCGACAAAATCCCGAAAAACTATTAAGTAAAGACGCAACAGCTTCATCCTGGAAATTTTAGCTTTGCATTTGATGTTTCTTGTACCAGAACGGTACATTATTCTGAAATTGTACTTTACAAGAGTGATGGGCAGCAGCAGCTCTCTCATAACCACCTTTTTTTTTGTTTATTAAACCAAAGGCATTCCCGACTCGCATTCATATCTGCCCAGAAAAGTTAGGTAAGCTTAACCGGTCATGGGTAGACACATAAATAAGCAGTGCCCAGCAAGTATGGACTCTAAATTCCAACTATTTTATATTCTGAATTCTGACCAGTCGTAATATATATACAAAATAATTAATGAGTTAAGCTAAAAATTTACACTTTATTGTTTTAAATTCATTCACATTCTATTCAGACAATAAATTACTTCCATTACCATAATATACTCAATTATATAACTTAGTACAACTGGCACCTGGCGGAATCACTAAAATCAATTTCGCTAATAAAATATTTCACATAAGAATGATAGCGCTGTGTTAGTTAGCTGTTCGTAAGCCAAGGTTTGAGGATAACCATCGATGGAGCGATTTTCGCCCATTCGCAAAAAAAATTATTTTTTGTTCTCCAAGCAATTCAAATATGTATTTTTATTCTCGAAATTTTGACATATTGGTAATTTTACTGTAAATTAATTAACATAATAAGTTTATATATGACAGAAAGACACTTACATTTTATTTAGTATTTAAATAAAAGCATTTAAATGAGACCGAACAGTCTTCGACATCTCTAACCAATTATATTAATAAGCATTGATATTTATTTAAGATTTTCTATAAATTTTTAAATACCAATAGTTTTGTGACACTTTTTCACTTTCGTATTGATCAGTACTTTAAAATTAATATTATCACATCAAATGTTCTTACAAAATAACCCAGATTTCAGATGTGCTCTTACTTTGGACAAATTTGTTCATCTATTTTTTACATTAGGATTATATTTGGCGTTCTTATTGAATATTCATTTCTGTAACTAAGATTTTTTACTGATACTAACAAAAATAGAATCACATGTTCGTTGCAAAAATAGTGACTACTTTTTCTGGCTTGTGCGTGTGCGTGTGTGTTAGAGAAAATATTGCGTTCGTGCCAGCTTTTCAAAATTTAGTCCGGAAATAAATGTTTTAGTGTACATTTGGAATATGAAGACAGTGTTTTTAGTGAATGTTTTGTATGTATGTATGTTGATTGAATATGTCAAAAACGAAAAGGCGCAGGAACCTCAAACTTACGTATTCCATTTAGGCACTACCACCTCATCAAACACAAAAATTTCGGGTAAAATCCATCAACCGGAAGTGTGGCTTTACAATTTTTTTATTTTTCGTGCTATTTTCTCGAAAACGGCTCCAATGATTTTCTTTAAACTTGGTATATGAAATACATATACAAAATTCCGAGTTCGAAGAAATAACCGATAAATAAATAATAAGTACGCTTTTACTGAAAAGTATTTATCAGTTTATTCTTTACAAAGGCTGGTAGGATTTTCTTTAAACTATGTAGGTGTATTAATTGTACATATAAAGAACAACAGGGACGGGTGTTGGTGTAGTGGTTATGAGCATGGACTTGTAACTAGGAGGACCCCAGTTCGAGTCCCGCGTAAGATTGCTAAATTTTATATTGGTATGAAAAATGTTAATGGTAAAGTAAGTGAATGCTTCCCGCCCTCATACACGACACCAAATTTGATAGTCGGACGTTAAGCCCGCCCGAAAAAATAGACATTAATTACTTTACTTAGAAAGTGCTACAACTTTTATTTGTAAAATTTCTCCGGGTTAAGTCATTCAAGGGGCTTTTTGGGGGAAGAGTGGGGTAATTTTTACCTCTAAAATATTATTTTAGTTGATAATGCATTTCTATCATCTAAACAAAATTAATTAGACATAATTATATTGCCAAACTTCTGAGTTTCAACAAAATAAGTAAACTAGAAGTGCGTTTTCACTGAACATTTTTTTCAGTTTTCGCAATTTTGTCCATAAAAATACCAACAGATTTCATTAAATTTGGGATACTAACTATATAAATATAGAGATTTATCATTTTTGTTCGAAACATTTTTCGAGAAATTCATTTAAAGGGTGACGGAAGGAGGTTATTTGGTTTCTCAAAAAAGTCATTCTATTAAGTTTAGATCCGCCCATTGTTTTAAAAATGAAGACAAAAAATTTAGTAAGTAAAAATTATAAGTTTGAAAAAAAATTTGTCATTTAAAATTTTGTAAACATTAAATTTGGCATCTCAGTTTTGCAAAATGTTCGGTGATAAAACTAAGATGTATATAGGAGCTACCTACCTACCAGTAGGGTGTAGAGTAAGAATCTGTTGAAACACTAACACGACTCTCTTCTACTCAGAGAGTAGAGAAATTCTTTTTGTGTTAAATGGCAAATTTTCTTCATACTGCGAACTTTTATAAATATTTATATAACTTTTAATATTTTACAACTGCCAAAATCTACGCTATAACGCGATTGGTATTTTTGGGACTAGTATGAGGTCCGGTTTCCCCAGAAACCACCAAAAATAATATGTAGTGTCAACAATTTTTTTAAAAAGTGATAGGTCATCAAATGAGAATAGTTGGTATATAAATTTTTAAGAAATCCGCAGGTGTCCTTATCAGAAAATCCGAAATAATTGCCCAGGAAATTTGCTGTTCTTAAAATATTGTGCTTCCGGCCAACAGATTTTCTTTAGTTATAGAAACAAATTGAATTCCCATTAAAATTTTCATAGATAGTAGAACCGTTCAGTGCACTGAAATCGCACTTTAGAGCAGTGCTCCGCACTGGTGTGCTGTGTGCCAATAAGTGCCGCCGCGTCCATAAGATAAAATAATAAGTACAATGCAGAGGTAGCCAGCCGCGTGCGTTTAATAAATAAATAATACCAATAAAAATAATACTAAAAATGGTGGATAAATTTGACCACTATTTTTGTACCTTTTGCAACCAAAGCTACAAATTCTGCAGATGCACTTACTCTGCAAATTCTAGAGGAATATATTAAATGGAGAAACGACGAGATGCTAAAACTTCATTTTGCCGAAGTTCTGTTGAATGCTTTCTGTATTTCGGTTAGGAATATCCTCGGATTTCAGGCCAAGCTAATTCAATTCTACTCCCATTTTCAACGACATATTTATGTGAACAAAGTTTTACAACTCTAGTGTTAATTAAAATTGATAAGCGGACGTGCTTAAAAGGGCTCTTCGGGTTGTACTTTCAAATATCGAGCCGAATATAAAGCATTTGTGTTCATTGAAACAAGCTCAGGTATCACATTAATTACCCCCGTTTTTTTTTTTTTACATTATGTTGTATAAGTATAGTTCTTAAGTTATGTATGTAATGAATCTAATAAAAAAAATTATATATATTTATGCATTATATTATATATATACTTTTAGTGTGCTACGAAATTTGGGGAAGAACTTTGTTGTGCTGTGGGCAAGAAAAGGTTGCGGAGCACTGCTTTAGAGAGAAATCAAACATCATCCCTTCCCCAAAGTTCCCTACAATAAATTTTCTTGGGAAAAGTGATAAAAAATTGAATGATTAGTATGGAAAATTTAAAGAAAGCCTATGATGTTGATGTCAAATAATCGCACATAACATAAAAAAACCCTGAGACGTCAATGTCGAATTAATCGCACACTCAAAAAACTAAAAACAAACTAAAAAAAAATCCTTTCAGGAAATTCACATATTCGTTCATCGATCATCCGGATAATAGGTTTTCTTTCAGCTTGGAAATTTTTGTAATATATTTGAATAGTCCTTAGAACTCTAACGTTACCAAAAATAGAAATGACATTTTATCAACTTCATTTCATTTTTTTGGGAGGAACATGAGGGGGTTCCTCCCATAAAACGTGTTTCAGCGAATAGTAAAATCCGAAAATTCCCCGCGATCGCAATATTTTTTTTCTCTTTCAACACCAACAAAAAGTAAAAGAAATAGTTATTATTATTATTTGTCTGTGGGAGGGACAATGCCCCACTGGGCCCATATACCCCAAAGAAAAACAACAACAAACCGGATCCAGAACAAATATCCAGACCCGGGTCAAATCCATCTAAGATTCACCGCAGTCCGAACAAATCGGACAATAACCTTAAAGTGAAATAGTCTAAGCTCTTCTACAGACATCCTGTTCCGACCAAAAGTCCTGAACCTAATTTTTTCACAACCCAGACAATCTGTCATAAGATGGTTGGGTGTTTTCTCCTCTGTTTCACAGACTCTACAAAATGGATCCGGCATGAGCCCCAATTAGGTAGAAATGTCTCCTTAAACTACTTCTTAAAAGAAATAGTTTATTTAAAAAAAAAGTTTATATGTCAGAAAGTTGGATGCCATTCCAAGCACTTTATAGCCACCTCAAATCTTCCCTCCTGTTAACATATCCAAGATATGCGGAAACACTAACCAAAGGGGCTTGCTATGATGCTTTCATCCGTTGCATTATCCCCTAAAATTCTTTTTATCCGAGAATTCCCATTTTTTTCTTTCTACTGAAATTTGAGGATCACTTTGATGCAGTGGTCCAAATAATTTAATGAAATTTGATTTTACCAGTTATTTCATTTGCCTTTTTTTATTTTTGCTATGTACTTTTTGGAGTTATTTTAATTATCTCTTTAAATATTGCTGACTAAATTTGTACATATTATAGAGAAAATTTTTACAAGAAAACCTCAACTTTGCAAATATAGAAATATTTTTTTTCTTTGATGATTAATCTCTCATGTTTACAGAAATAAAAAGAAGAAATTTTAAATTTCAAAATCCTGATACCATAGTGAAATCAAATGCTTAATATCTTTTATTGATGTTTATGTTTAATAGATACGACACGACCTTAAGCGATTACTTAAGTAGAGTGAAACCTGACACCAGAGAAGGAATACTGTTATTAACCCAACTGCTAGAGGCGATTGCTCATGTCAATGGTTGTGGTATTGCTCACAGGTATTTATTTATTTTATTTGTATGTTATTTATTTATTTATTATTATTATTCAGAGCTGGAAAAAACAATATATTGATATTTTTGAAAAATTGTCTTTGTGAATTTTTGTATATGTTTGAGAAGACTATAAAAAAAACTTAGAAATGACTCAAATATCATTATCATCTCTTTATCCCTATATTAGTTACACTTTTTCACTTTATCCTATATTTTATATCCTACATATATATTAGTCTTAGTTATGAAATTAATGTACATTAAAGTAAAAAAATAAAACAAAGTTCAAACACACATTAAAATAAACCATCGCTATTCTTATATCTTAATTATCTTTCCGTTATACTTCCAGTAACCAATTATAATAATATTATTTGGTAGCTAATATCTATCTAAAATTTATTAATTTGTAACCTAGTTTTTAAATATGCCCTAGGAAATACTTTCGAAATTATGATTTTTTTAATTATTTTTGTTTCTTTATTTTTTTTATTAGAGATATTAAGAGCAATAATGTATTATTGGAACTCGATTACAAAGACTCCTACTATAGTAGCGCAGAAGATAGGATAAAAGAATGCCCTCTCCTGGCATTAACAGATTTTGGATGTTGTTTGGCTGATACCACCTTTGGATTGTTACAGCCTTACATTACTGGAGATATGTGTAAAGGTGGGAATCCTGCTCTAATGGCACCAGAGGTAACTAATATGTTCTTAAATGCTTTTATTTTATTTTTTCAGCTGAGGTAAGAATTCTGTTTACGGAGAGTAGTTTTTGTAGTTGTTTATAATTAAGGAATAAATTCAGGAGTGTGACAAAACTTTTTGATGGATACTATATTTCATTTGCTATGAACTACGCCATTTATCGGTAACTCTTTTCATCCATTTCGAAGTTATGAATTGATTTTTCGTTTTATAGTTAAACTTCGTTTAATAATGAAAATGCTAAATTTCTGAGCTTTTCACCAATTTGAATAATTTTATACTACTTAGAAAGTGGCGTTAATTTTCTATGAGGTTGGACTGTTTTCGTTTAAGCAGTTGAATATAGGTTTTATATGCAATTCCTATATAAATAAGAAAAGACACAAATTCGAAATTTGTAGAAATATCCAGTCCCGTTTTTCAGAACTAAATTTTGTCCAAGGAAGAAGGCAGATTTCATGAAAACTTTTGTATCGAACACAATCTTTAAATGTTCCATTATTTACTTGTTTTCTGAACTGAAGAATTCTTCAGAAATCAGAATTGTTCAGTTTTTAAGAAAACGGGACGTTTAGGTGGTCGTTACAGATCGGCAAGGAAGAAAATCAAGGAATCTAATACATTGGAATTTGAAAACAGTAATTTTACATAGATTTATGTATTTTAATTAGGTTTATACCATATTTCACACAAGATGGTCACATTAATACTCCTGTAGATGTACATCTAATACTGCGTTTGTTTTGTCTTTTCCCCTTCCCAGGACATGAGCCTGTCTCTTTTGTTTACGAGGACGTTTATAGTTTACTTGGATAAACCGGGTGAATCCGTAGAGAAGAAAATTCTTCCGCCGATTGATAGTAAACCTATGCTCTCAGTAAATTCTGAGTAGGTACTCCAATAAATGAAAGAGCCTATATCTCTTTCTTAGCTATTTTCGTTTTCGGCTTTGTATTTTGGGCATACTGCATCCGTAGCCAAATGATCTCCTTGGCAGTGAATGCATTCGCTTTTGTTGATGTTGCATTGCTCAGCATTATGTGATCCTAGCATTTATAATCTAGTTCGACCTTTCCATTGGGAGGTAGAATGCCCCACATTGGGGACTATTTAAAACACGCCTCCTGTTTGTAGATAGGGCTCTATTGAAACCTAGCTGCAAGTGTGAGTGCGTGTGTGTGGTAGTGAACTCTTCATTGTGCCTGTGGGGCTGAAGTTGCGCTAAAATCCCAGCTCTAAACACCTCAGCAGGCCCTGTATGTATTATGTGAATGTTAGATCGCATACTTATATAATGTAATTGTTTTTCAATATTTTTATTTATACTATCTTAACATCATTCTCTTCATTTGACTGACGCAGTGATCTTTCTCAAAAATTAATTATTCCTTCTATACTCAAGGTACAATGATTAAAAATAAGATAGTCAAATAATTTAGTAATGTAAATCTACTTTAAAACGTAATTTAAGTTCTATATTCCACATATTGATGTTTTCTTTTTTAAAGGAACGAAATTGCAATGTCTTTTAAAAATGAAAACAATATGCGGCCTTAGTGGTATAGACAACCACTTCTTAACCTAGTTAAGTCTTAGCAAAACACTCCAACCAGTTTATAAACTGATTTTGCACTGTGTGAAGTCTTTGTTATACACGGTTTTATCAAGTCATCCGGACGATGACCGAACGCCTGAAATGAAATGGACCCAAAATGAAGCAGGCTTCCGCTGTATATATCTCTGAAGTGAATTATTTATTTAACACTTCACTGTATAACTTTATAAATGTTCACTGTATAACTTTTAAATACATAATAGTAATATGTTTTGATGAGATGTTTGTACAGCAATGGCCCTTGCCGTACAAACATTGTAATTTTAAGGCCTGACGATTGTAATATGTTTTGTTTTATTATATCTGTTATAATTCTTATTGTTGTTTTCAATTTGATCAAGTAAAGTCTATGGCCAGGCTGTAATATAATAATCACATAAGTTTTGCTAAGTCCTTTGTTTTCATGGTATCTAGCCTATTTATTTTTTTATATTCTACGAATATCCTTTTATAAGATCTAGAAAATAATGTTTCGTCCTTCTTTGCTACTCCCATCTTATGGGAACATTACTTATTAACCAAGTATTATTCAACAAACTCTTCACATGCCATACTCTTCATTCAAATTAGTGAATTTTAGGGTAAGTGTATGGGGAGCTGCAAAATATTCAACCTTCACAAATGAAAAGAGTTGCATCTTATATAAAAATTTAACTTTTTTTTAAAAAATATTGGTTATTAACGTTTTTTAAATATGTAATGGACAAATTAAATTACTATGAAATTTAGAGATATAACCCAGAAAAAAAAAGTAGCATAATCCAAAATATAACAAAAAATTATATTGCAAATATGGTGTGGTGCTATCTTCCAAATTTTTTGTCTCACTCGTGCAGATCTCCCTGAAAATTAAGTTTTCTTTGTTCTAGTAAATCTGTGTTCTTCCTAATCAGGAATTTGTATTTTAGGTAGCTCTAGCAAGACCTGGTTTTATGACTGTAATTGATTATTCTAAATCTGATGCCTGGGCAGCAGCTACTTTGGCTTATGAAATATTTCTTGGTTACAATCCATTTTATAGGCATCCAGAGAAAAATCCAGTACCATTACTTAATACAACATATACAGAAGATCAACTTCCAAAATTGGAAGATGTTCCTCACCTAGTGAGAAGAGTTGTAGAGAACTTGATAATCCGTAATCAACGGAAAGTAATGATTCCTTATTTATTCATATTTGAAGTATTATTTTACACTTCTATTTAAAATTTTTCCTTTTGAAAATATATTTTATTTGTGTGTTCTTTTTTTCTTTTTTCAATAGCGGATTAACGCAGCCTTTGCTGCAGACGTGTTACAACTGTATCTTTGGGCTCCAAATTCTTGGTTGAAGAGACCAGATGCTCAGCTAATTCCCAGTAGTTCAGAGGTTTGTTAATATAAACAATAATATTTTCTATTTGGTACAGTAAATCATTGTTGTACAAACAGTATACTACTACATCATGGTATAGTACAATCAGATACGAGTATAAGTGCTAGCTTATTGATTTGCTGATAAGTTGCCTAGAGGAAATGATTGCAAATCCAAATTCATTTCGATCCATAAGACTGTGGATCCATTGCATTTTTGTTAATTTTCGTTACACTTTATTGGTAAAAATATAATAATTATGCAGACGGAAATGGAAGTAAGTCATTTTTATTTAGAATTGTATAATATAGTAGCTAAATATTTACAAAAAAATACCAAGTTTTATTTGAATTTAACCCTTGAAAAAAAATTAGCTTCGAGATCTACAATTTCCATTCAGAGTTAATTCATAAAAATACTAGATTTAACATTATTGATATTTTCTTTCCTGTATTTGTATTTATATTTTGCTGTTAGTGATGTGGCTGCTAGTCAGAGGATTGAATTTCTTTCTTAAAGCATTATTTTTTTTTTTTAAAGTAAATTAATGCTTATTTTACAGGCGTATTTAATATTCAGCTACTGATAGATCTCGTGGACGGAGGCAGATAGCAAAAATATATATCTATTGCTGGGTTATTGGGTCCGGAGAGCTGGAAAGCGTCAAGAGTATTTTCCGTTGATAGGCTACTTCTATCTATGGTCTATTTGTGTCTTGATAAACAGGGTGATAACACAGACGTGCACAGAGTGAAATCTGTTTTAGGACGTGGTTTTGTTAGAATTCATAAGAAATCTGAAATTGTGACTGAGAAGTTATGACTTCAGGAGTCATAACAAAACTCTTTCCAAAACAGTGTATAAACTGCTTCCGCACTGTGCATGTCTATATCATCACACTGTTTATCAAGGTATCCTGATAATCATCAGAGACATTTTCCGTGGTAGCCTGCTTCATTTTGTGGTCATCGACCGGTTTCGGGCGTTCGCCCATCTTCAGGATGCGTTTTTTCAGACAGTGCGACACCACAGATTTGCACGAGCAAATTCAGTTTACACACTCTCTGTGTTCAGTTTACACTCTAGAGTGGGTAAACTGAATTTACTCTGTGCAAGTCTGTGTTGTCGTACTGTCTGAAAAAACGCATCTTGAAGATGGGCGAACGCCCGAAACCGGTCGATGACCACAAAATGAAGCAGGCTACCACGGAAAATGCCTCTGATGCTTTCCAGCTCTGCGGAACCAACCACCACCACAACTATCCTGATAATGGTTGATGAGCGCCCGAAACCAGTTAATGACCATAAATAGAAGCAGCCTATCACAGAAAATATCTCTGATACTTGTACTAATATAAAGATTTTTAAAGGTACAGCTAAAGAAATACAAATTCAATCCAGAATTTCATCTGGATTTCAACAGATTTTTGTCCGCTGCATTTTGCCTAATGGCTAGCCGCCTGAAAGATTTTCCAGTTCTTAAACTATTTTGATAAGAAGCCGCATTATTATGAAATATTTCTCTTAGTGCGTTTTGTGAACAGCTAACTCTAGTTTAAAATCAGATTACTGCTAGAATATATAATTATGCTTTAATCTCAAGTGAGTCTGAGCGTAACATCAGACCATAGGTGGGGAGTCGGTCAGTAAGGGGAAGCAAGTAATAATTGTGGAATGTAGTAAGTTGGAGGGGGAAAAAATCTAGACCAGTTACTACTGCAGGAAAGGCATAACTGAGAACTGTGACCATGCACATGCTAAGCTTTAGTAATCTAGATTTTTTTTTTTGTAGCGACAACATATCAACATCTTATGGGTCCCCGAAACCAATATTGTCATTGCTAATGCCAGCCTCCGCTCGTGTCCTAAAGCTAATCTATTCGCTATCTAGATAGATATTTCTGGGTTTAGGAAGAATATCTTTTTTTAAAATTAACAGGCTTTCATTTAGCTAGTACATTTTTACTTGTTTATTTTAGATAATGCAGTGGTTACTGTGCCTGACAACAAAGGTCTTAACCACCGCTTCATTTAAAGGACGAAGATCCCAAGCTGAATATCTTCTTATTGGCTCATTTTTGAGACGCTCCAAAATTAGCAACATTAGAAAAGCACTTGTATGGGCGCAGCAACAACGATAGTTCATATCTTTTAGTATGTTTAATTTTTGCTTTTTTTTTTCTTTTTCTTTTTTTTTTTTTTTTATAAATATCAGAAGTAAACGTTTGCTTTAAATAAAATGAAGAATATTTATTTAATTATTACAGTTGAAGTTCTTTAATTTATCTCCAATTTCTTTTTATCAATCAGACAAAGTATATAAAAAATTCAAAAAGTTAACTAGTTTTTTAAGTTTCTGATTAAAATCAAATAACTTTTTATTGTTTCAGCATTAAAAAAGTATCAGCTTTTGTTTTGAAAATTAAAAAAAAACAAATTAATAGTTATTAAAAATCTTATAATAATTTAGCCTTAATTCTAAGGGATTTACTAGATAATTTCTTGATCAAATAAAAAAGATATTGTAATGCTGCTTTGAAGATATAATAAATAAATGAAATCAATACAAATTTTGTTAAACATTATTTTTTTAATATAAATATTATTATTTAGAAAGATATATTCATTTATTTTTAATATATTTATATTTTTAGATATAATGTATTTTTTGAATTAGACTATTTTAAAAGAGAATAAACTGGGAAAAAGACTAAAATAATGAATTAAATTTCTCTCTTTTTATGTATTATTGTAAAAAGTAAGAGAAATTAAATCCTTACCAGTTTTCCTCTCCATGCAAAAATATTCGTTTATTTTTATTGTTGCTTATTATACCTGTACTTAAATTATGCCAGTATTGTTCTAATTGGTTTGCGAATCATAAAAATTTAATTAGTCATTTTCATCATAATAAAGGTGAATTATTCATTATTTTTTTCCGTATTTTTGTTACCTACTTCAGTTTGCCCTTGCAAGTCTGTGTTTTATCAAAACATCCTGATGATAGGCGAACGCCCTGAACTTGTAGATGACCACAAAAATGAAGCAGTCTATCACGGAAAATATCTCTAAAGCTTTCCAGCTCTGAGGACCCAGCCGCAACAATTAATACAAACTCTAGGAGCATTATACAACCACGAGTAGACTTACACAAATAAAATATACATTTGTAAAAATGAATATTTATGCGTTAGATGTTGTCAGTGTAGTGACAACTCAAAATCTGAGCAGCATACAACAAAGTAATGATTGATTAAGTTTATCAATTACTTCCCAACTAGAGATTTTAGATTTTTAATTATCTTTAGAAGAAGACTTTTTGCTAATTTAGCTTTAGAGGAGGCATATATGGTTTGATATAAAAATAGACCGTAAGATAAGAAGAATGTCACACCAAAAAAATTGATGATTTTAACAGTTTCAATTTTTGAACATTCAAAATATAAGTTCCGCTGTTTTTTATTTTTACCTTTATGAAAGTTTATAATTTTTTGTGTGGCTATATTAACAGTTAATTGGCTAGTAATATAATAAAATGATTACAATTTTAATTTGTTTACAACATAAATGTAACTGTTGTCAAAAATAATCAAATCGTCTGAGTATGCCACAAGAAGTCATCACAGGGGTTCCTGATGCATCTTCGTTTCTAATTAAAATGTTCTAATCCATATAGAAGTAAGTTAAATAAAAAAATCTGGTATGAAAAACTTACACAATTTTCTCTAACTTCAGTTTTCAAAATTGTGATTGACCAACTTTATAGTTAGTTTACCAAATTTAATGAAATTCGTCCATGTTTGTATGGAGAAAATCACAAAAACTGAAAAACAATTCAGTAAAAAAAAAAACACTTCCGGTTTACTAATTTTCTTGAAACTCGGAATTTTAGCAATCAATTTATTTCTAATTAATTTTCTCTAGATGGTTGAATTGCATAATCAACCATGATAGCACTTAAGAAGCAAACATAACCCTACCACTCTCCCAAAAGCCCCTTAAGAGTTTACCCGAAGAAATGTTTCAACTAAAAGTTGTAGTTCCTTATATGTGTAGTTCACATACTCAGTTTAAAGAAAAATAGCAGAACATTGAAAAATACTTTTCAGTAAAAATGCATTTCTGGTCATTCAGGGCATTCAGGTTTTCTTTAAACTCGGAATTTCAACAACATATTTAATTCTAATTCATATTATTTAGATGATAAAATTGTGTATTAAACTGAAATAGCACTTTAGAGGATAACCTAATCCTACCCCTCCCCCCAAAGTACCTTAAAATGCATTTTTCCGGAGAAATCTTACAAATAAAAATTGTAGTTCTTTGTATGTGTAATTTTTTTTTTATTTATTAATTTAAGGCGCATCAACATCAATGGTCATTTGCGCCCGGAGCCTTGTCAGTGCCTTGCCGGGCTCCGGCCAGTGTTCTTTCGTTACAGACAACACTGCCCATCACCGGACAGTGAGCTGTAGAGGCTCCTAGGAACAGAAAATCTAAGGGCAGCACAGATGGACTCGAATTCGGGAGCTCCGCGTTGCTAGTCTGGCGCTAGCCCGGAAGGGGTATCTGTTGCATGCAGTTACTTGGGGAGTAGCGACCCCACGGCTTACCACAGCTGAGTACTCCATGCACTTCGTCAGAACAGTACACACTACACTTAAACTACATACACTCTACACTTAACAGACAAGGACAAACACAGTACACAAACTAGGGTCTCCGTCCCTAGGTAATTGGCATAAGCCAAGGGAGATCGAAGGGATTAGCTCAGTGGTAGCACGCTGGACTAGCAACGCGGAGGTCCCGGGTTCGAATCCAGCGTGTGGTACCCTTAGATTTTCTCTTCCTAGGAGCCTCTACAACTCACTGCAGTGTTGTATATAGCTAGAGAACACTGCTTGGAGGCCGGCAGGGCACTGAGAAGTCTCTGGGGGGCACAGTAGATCTTTCAGGTTGCAGTACGGTAATCCCGTACAACAGTCTACATCTAGTCTGGCGCTACCACTGAGCTAATCCCTTCCCTAATGTGTAGTTGATATCTCAAGTTTAAAGAAAATCGTTGGAGCAATTTTTGAAAAATTTGGAAAAGTGAAAAAATATTCAGTAAAGTGGTGCTTCCGGTTGAGGAATTTTGACAGATATGTACTGTCGGATCCCATTGTGATACCCAAACAAAATATTACGTTTGAACTTCCTGCGATTTTTCGTTTTTGAGCTCTGCTGTTCACATGCATACATATACACACACCACACACATTTGCTACAAATCATTTTTTAGACTCAGGGGACCTCATAACGGATATTTCCGTTGAAAACTCAATAACGAAAATTTGACACGATTATAATACTTCCTCTTATACGAGCAAGAGAAAGTAAAAAGGAAAAATGCTTTCACCCTGTATGATCAAATGACAAATACGGATTAATAAGTTTGTAGTTATAGAAATTGCTACTAGATGCCCACATCTACCGAAAGGACAATATTAATTATAGTTGCAGAATTATTCACTAGATGACACTCCCTTTCAGAAATTACTTTTTATGTTTACAGAACTTGCCACTAGATGTCTTCACCTGCCGGGGAAAGTAAGAAAAATTTTGCCGTTTTTTCTAATTTGGAGCAGCAAAAGTGAAAAAAACAGAATTTGTATTAGTTTCTATCAAAGGAGCTTAAATTTATTTCAGTTTTCACTTCCCTGGAAAGGGTTGCTGAATTTTATAAACATTTAGGTCTGCGCATATATTGTTGAGATTTTCAGGATGCTATAATACATTTTTTATTGCTGTATGTGTAATACTGTAAATTATTGATATAATATATAATACTTTTATTGATATATTTAGTTTATAGGGTAGTTAAAAAAGAGAGCTGGCGCAGGGGCTATGTTACTAGTCTTGGGGGTTGCAAGAGCGCTGCTGCCATCATCCAAATCAATGAGCCTAATTCAAAGATGACGTCATCGCATCATCCAAATCAATGGCCATTAAAATATAAATAAATTATAATTAAATAAAAAAAGTTGTTTTACCTGGAATCGAACCTTAATTTTTGGGTTAGAAGGCGGTAATGCAACCCACTAGACCAAAGCAGTCACTTAGTTCATAGCAAAGTATGTGGCCTAGGAAAATAAAACAAGGTAGTTTAACATTTATTTCACATTAGTTAACAACAATTATAGGGCATTTAACATATCTTTTAATAATTGATAGACAATTGAAATGGTGATTATGTAAGTTAATTGATATATCTACACAATAAACGTTATTAGCAGTGGGTGGGGGAACAAAAATAAATAAGTAACATTTCTTTAATAATTTATTTGGGTGTTATTTAACAACATGATATATGGCAAAAACTAATTATGTGAGAATAAAGTGAAAAATAAATATAAGTTATATTAAACAACATCTTAAGACATAAAAATGTTAAAACAGTTATATAATAACTAATGGTGATTATGTGACAATAAAACAAGTAAAAATTGACATATCTAAAACACAACATTAAGGAAATCATTATATATAGCAAACTAATTGAGTTAAAACTAATGATGATTGAATAAGGTAATAAAACCTTCCACCAAACAATTTATAACATAGATTGTGAGTCACATAATGTAAAACAGGGTATTTTAACATTATTTAACAACAATTTAATAAAAAAGGTGATTATATGAGAATAGACAAATAAATTAAAACACATCATCATAGACACACAAAAACAAACAAACTAGTGGTAATTATGTATGTGAAAAAATAGTGTAAGGTAAATGGCATCTTAAACATAAAAAAGAATGTAAGAATAGTGGGGGAAAAATAAAAACAAACACAACATTTACTTAAGCGTAAATAAAATTAAATCATTATATATAGCAAACTAATTGAGGTATAAGTAAAATAAATGATTTATTTAAAACATCTTAAGATATAAAAATAAAAAAAGAATGTAATTATATGACAATAAGGTAAAACAAGTAAAAATTGACATATCTAAACACAACATTAAGGAAATCATTATATATAGCAAACTAATTGAGATAATACAAATGGTATATTTAAAAAACACAAGTAAAAAATCATTATATATAGCAATTGGGGCATAAACTAATGACAAATATGTGAGGTGAAAAATGAAACAAAATGAAACATCTTAAGACATTTGCATTACAGTAAGAACACAAAGTAAACTATTGGTTGGGCAGCATATATTAATCCATTTAACATCATTTTCAATAAAATGGCACCTTGCAACCTCTATGCGTGTTTAAATGTTATATATATATTAGAAGTAAAACATCTTAAGACATTGGTGATTATGGTGGGGGGGTAAAAATAAACAGTTAATTTTACATATCTTTTAAGTTGGTGTTACAGCCTAAATAATAGCTCATGGCGATTGAATAAACCTTGCAAACAATTACATAGCACTTAGTGAATATGTGAGAAAAGTGGCTTAACAGAAAATTGACATATCTAAAAACACAGCATTTTCTTAGGTTCAAATAATACAAAATGACATAACTATGTGTGCGAAAAAATAATGCAAAATGCGTCTTAAACATAAAAAAGAATGTAATTATAGTGGGGAGAAAATAAAAACATGAACATTGATGTATCTAAAAAACAACATTTTCTTAGGTACAATAATAAAATTAAATCATTATATACAGCAAACTAATTGAGGCATAAATAATACAAATGGTATAATTTTCAATAAAAATGGCACCCTGCAACCTCTATGTGTGTTTAAATGTTAATTGGTAGCATTATTAAACATCTTAAGACATTGGTGATTACAGTAAGAACACAAAGTAAACTATTGGTTGGACCGCATATATATTAATCCATAATGCACGAGGGCTGGGGGGTTTGAAATGAAAAAAACTTTCTTAATTAAAATCAATACATATATAATTATAATTTTTTTATAATTAATTATAATCAAGAGGGCGCCGGAGGTGGTGGTGGGGTCAGCGGGGGGTGTTTGGGGCGTCTGTTGAAAAAAAACAAAAAATATTAGAACCTTGCAACTAAATCTACATTAATATAAAGTGTAAAACATACCTCCAATTCCACAAGTGGCCCCCCACATATGCAAAAGTGGAGAGGCCTGATCCGCTGACTAGTAGCGCCATGCATCGCAGGCATACATACTACAAGTGCAAAAAGATTGTTAGAAAATTAGGCTGTATTAAATGTTAACAAAATTAGGAAAGAGACTACTTACAAATTTATACTCTGGCTGATCCATAACTACATACCATCACAATAAACGGCCTATTTAAATCATCTTATCCCCACAACTATCACAGCTTCCCGTCGATTGCAAAAAAGGTGAATTCAATACGCTACTGTGTTTAGAAATGCAAGCAAAGTAAAACAGATAAGGCCTTAATGAAAACGTTTATATTAATTTTATAAATCAATGCGCTACTATGTTTTTAGAAATGCAGATAAGGTTTATACTGCCTTTGGGCAGCTAATGACTCATTACGATAATTTTTTTATTTATTAAAGAAATTATGCTACTTAAATAATGTTTCTCCCAGCTACAGGAAGCAAAAGTAGAAGTGGAATTGTTTGTGCGTTAGTTGATTTAAATTAACGCAAAAACTTCCCCATACTAACTGCATTAAAACAAAACTGTCAATATTTTTGTTAGTTGTTTTTAAATTACACATAATAAAACAAAAGTGATATTTTTTTTTTATAGTTGTTTTAAGTTACACACAATTAAATAAACTTAGACATGCTAACAGCCCACTAATTTATCGATCTTAACTCATAGATTTTCGTTAAATTTTATTATATTTATAACGTCATTTAGTTTTTTAATCCATCTACCAATTAGTAGAGGGGGAAGATGGAAAAACAAAAAAGCTTATATATAATAATATGTTATAATTAAAAAAACACAGCTTATATAATAATATTTTATATTAATATTAAAAAACGCAAAAGCTTATATATATAATATATTATAGTAATATTTTTAAAAAACAAAAGCTTATATAATAATATTTATATTAATATTAAAAAACAAAAGCTTATATAATAATATTTTATATATTAATATTAAAAAAACAAAAACTTATATAATAATATTTATATTAATATTAAAAAAACACAAAAGCTTATATATATAATATTTGCATTAAACACAAAGTTTTAAATTACAGCCTCCCCTGAAAAAAACAAGAAAAAAGTTAGATAAATATTATTGCTCAATACATTAAATCAGCCATGTTTAATCCCTCACCGCGTTAAGGGTGTGTTAGGGCTTGATGGTGATGCAACTTCCCGCAGCGGCGGCGGCAGGACACACACGGACATGTCCGAGGATCCTTTGAAAGAACTGCATTATACAGTAGAATTATAAAAATAATTCAACTATAATAGTAAAACTTACCATCAAAAGCTGCAGCGGACGGCCGCATTCCATACAATATCGCGGGTGGGTGCCGCGCCTCATCCCAAACAGGGCCCCGCAGTGATTGCAGTAATACTATACAAAATCCCCCAATTGAGTCAAATTGGAAATAACATTAAGATGGTACGAAATACAATTGGTACTTACATATCTTATTACCTCCATATTACAAACTGTAAGAATCCCACCACAATCCAGCCTTTCTTTATATATTGGAGGCAGCATCCACCGAAATGCAACATAAGCCAAACTTATCACGCCACATTCTTTGAGCCAACATCCGCTTACAGATGCCCTGCAATGCGGGGATGGGGGCCCAATGCTTAATACTTTTTGCGCATAACCTAATGAAAAATACCTCACTTTGGTTAAATACACCGCCTCACTTAACAAAAAACATAAAGTTCAGTTCAGTTTTAAGTACTGTAAAAAATACATACCTCACTTTGGCTAAATACTTATTTTTTGTATGTATACACCGCCTAATTTAACAAAAAAACATAAAGTTCAGTTCAGTTTTAAGTACTGTAAAAAATACATAGCTCACTTTGGCTAAATACTTATTTTTTTTATGTATACACCGCCTAATTTAACAAAAAAACATAAAGTTAAGTTCTGTTTTTAGGTATTGTAAAAAAAAAATACATCCGTGCAAAAAAAAATATTTTTTATTTATAATGTGATAACAATTATAATTTTTACATTTACATTCAGACCAATATATAATTAAAAAATTCATACCTGCAATGAAATGCCCCTTTATTCACAGCTCTGCATCACAATGCCAATATGCAAATGTGCTGATCCCATCCGATTTAATAATCCTCTTTTCGTCTGCAGATGAAAGACTTCGTTTCAGCATTTCAATGGAGTAAACATTATGCTCCATTGATCTAATCGATCTCATCTTGCTTAACATCTGCGTATTGTTGAAAAGCACCTTTTTATAATCCTCAAAGCCAATTCTTTTGAGAGTTGCTCTCTGTACGCCTTTTGCTCTTTTCTTGATCTCACCAGCTACATCAATGGCATACATTTTCGACCTTAAAGCCACAACTTCGTTAATTATTTGTGCATTTTCCTCATCTTTGAACTTTCCCAGCACCTTCTTGTTTTTAGTTGAGTAGTTGGGGTGATCGGGAGGATAATCAGATGTGTCAAAGTGTTCCTCCATCTCCTGCATGTCTTTGAAAACATCGTCTGTGCAAATTCCATAGATTAAGGAGTCCGTATCAGTGTATATAAGTTTCAAACGTTCTGGACCATATTTGCGCAACATTACGTCATAGTGAAATTCCAAAAGGATCGTCTTCGAAATTTCCAGGATCGATAATCCGATGTATGTCGCCTTGTTGAAGAATATCCTGGTTTTCGCCATCTGCACCCCAACTAAATTTTCACCATAAATTGTCCTGTCCAGGAAATTTGGTTTTGCGACCAATTTCATCAGTCTTCTTTCATTGTTCACAAGCTCATAGTTCATCCCTTTTCGCACATTTTCCATGGTCTTTCCAAAGTTAGCGTTGTTGTAGAGTTTATATTGGTTTTTTCAAAGTTGTTGGTTGCCTTCTTGCGCATATCTGTGTTCAACTTAATATAAGGTAGAAGCCATGGGGATTGCTTAAACTGAATTGCTCGGTGAACCTTCACCAATTGCAGCCCATGATCGAGAGCCTGTTTTAGGGCGATGTAATGGACGGCATATCTCTCCCGTTTGCCCAGATGAGGTATTAATTTTTTTATATTTCCATCGCTGTTGGGTGGCACAATAGATTCTGCTAGGAATGGGAGATCGTTGTGGAGGTTGTGAAGATGTTCGGGATATTCTATATCCACCTCCAATATGTAGCCATATTCAGAATCGTCCGGGATGTCTTGCACTTGTATTTCTCCAAATCGCTCTGCCCACTTGAAGCCTTCATAAGGTAGAAATCTGCTCTGGGCATCACCATATAAGTTGTTGGCGTCGTAGTACATTATTTAAGTAGATTCCTGTGATGGGTCGTAATCAGGCATATACTTATTATTTGTTTTTGCATACCTGAGAGATGCCTCCTCTTATTCCACGTTCAACCATTAATATCATGTCGTAGTCCAGCAGAAGTTCCAATTTGATGCCAGTTAAACGTAGCATTGCATCCCATGCCATTCCTGGTGCTGTGAAATAATGTGCTGGGTCGAGTTTATGTACGTTCATGGTCACTTGACGGAAGTTTTCAAAAACATCGGCTAGCAGCAATACATCTGTTTTTAGATAAATGTCCCAACGTGGAGCAATTAAATTCGTTCCATACGGTGGTGGCGTGGTTATAATCCTCTTCATCGATATTACTGTCTGTTAATTTGTTGTAGAATGCTTCCCTCGGTGGTAAAACTTCATCGTCCAATCTTTCCCAAGAATTGACATAGTCATATGGGAATACGCCCTTTCTTAATACAAGTGGTAGCTGCACTTCATTGAAAAATTTTGCTGTTTCTGTAAAGCTGCTTTTTGGTAGATTGTTGGCTAATTGACTCAGACTCTCAGCCATGAATCTAAATGAGTCAATGAAGCGAAATTGCACCCCATTTATGTATTTGGTGAACGAGATAAAATTTTCTTCTGTATGGGGTATTACATTAATTCTGCCAGGTAGCTTTCCCAATTCCTTTATGATGAAGTGTGCGTCATATCTGCTCAGGTTATGTATGATGACTGGAATGTAGCTAAATGTCTTGCAGCGTAAGTTGCATTTATTACATGCAGGTCCTCTATACCTGCCGGAAATATGGCAGTGATCGTGTCCCTTATGATTGTGTTCTTCAAAATTTCGTTTATAGAGGTAGCAGATCTTAGCCGCCTTCCATTCTCTCTCCTCCAATTCACCAATCACCATTTCTTCATTTCTGTTCATAATCTTCTTAATTGGAGTTGATAACCTATCCAAATAGTCTAGGAAATATTCGGCGGCACACTTTCCTCTGTACAAGTATGGTTTATTAAGAGGCTATAGATGTTCTATTTCAGCAGCAGGTTTAACATAGGCGCAAAAGGAAAATGGCGTGTGTTTTTGATAAGCTGTTGTGTATGAGCTTTGAGGCGTTGGTTCACATGTATCAATTTGATTTAAAATACACTCAAAATCAGCATAAATTACAAAATTTACTCTCACCTGGCGTTCGACGTTTTTGAATTCAATAAACGGCTCATCAGTTGGAAGTTTAACAGCTGCTGGGGCGTTGTCGTTGCAATATATCTTGTGTTCTTTCAGTTTTTCTTCTGCTGTTTTCCCATAGCGTCCGTCAAAATGAGTAAAGCACCGTTTACACAATTCTATTGCTCCATTATGCTTAGTTTTCTGAAGATGAACTAATTTACTTAGGTGCTTAATGTATACATAATGTTGTGTTTCACCATCTTCTAAAAGTAAAAGATCTCGATGGTCTTGCAGTTCTTCTTTCACAACCTTCAGCGGATAAACGGCATCATTCTCATCCAATCCAAATACATTAATTGAGATGTTGTTAACTTTTTCAAACCTTCTGATTTCATTAAGCGGTGTAGGAAACGAAATGCATGAAAAATCATATCTGTGGGTGAGTTTTTGATATTTGGCGATGGTTGAGGATCCTTTCGAATTAATTTTGCCAGCACTGCATATTTAAAACATTCTTCATCGTGATTTTGTGGATTTATGCAGGCCTTCTTAGCTGCAATAACGCTGGGGAGTTTTATATAAGTTGACCCACCTAGCGGTTTGTACATATTTATTCTTAGCCTCGCTCCATCAATTCCAACCAGCTGCCATCCACTTTTCTCCAGCTGGGCTTCTTCCATCTCATTAACTAATTTTTTGAATGCCTGTTCGAGAAACTCATCGAGGTTTGTATTCCTGTAAACAGTCTTATTTCGGGTCTTAAAGGCCCGGTCGCTGTGCTCTCCAATTGTATTTTCAAACAAGCATTCCACTAATATGTTAACCTTCAAAGCATGCTTTTCCTCTAATTGGAGTTTAATTAGTTCATGAAGACGACTTTTAATAGATTGCAGAAACGTAGGTAGATCTTCAAATTCAGTTGACTGTAAAAAATATGATTTGATCCTACCTTGACATGCCGTTTCATATTCTTCTGTTGCGTGTTTTAGAAGGTGTTCCTTGGTTGGTTCTACGCCATCAAAAGTGCAATCTTGCGAGGTGGTTCTTCAATGCAGAAGGTTTCATGTCGTTTCCCATTATACCTGTTCGGAAATGACTTTTTGCACACTTTACAGGTATAATCTGCACTGCCATCACAGTATTTTTGGTGGCGATAGAGGCTGTTCATAAAAGAGAATGCCTTTCCACATTTTTTGCAGGCCATTTCTTCTGATGTTGTTCTGGAGAGCGATGTTCACGTGTAGGAAGTCACACGAAGACTGAATTAACACCTGCCCGCACCTGCTTATATACCCTGCACCTGAGGGTGGGGGTTGAAATGTGGACTTATTTGCGCCTTTTCTCAGTGGAGGCCCGGTGATGAGTCATTTCCTGGTGACTTGGCAGCTGCACTATGATGAGTCATTATTAACTGGCCAAGTAGGATCACATTTCTTGTACTTCAACTGCCTCTATGTGGCTAATTACGTTTAATTCTAAGCTAAGTGAATTTCGATTATGGAGGAATTCATAAAAGGCAAAAAAATATGTGTGTTTTTTTGTTAGTTGGTTTAAGTTGTGCACTGCTAATACTTGAACAGAACTTTATGTTAGGCGTTTTTTAAGTTAGGTAATATACATAAAAACATAGTACTAAACATAAAAGTAAAAATACAAAAAACATACTAGTTTTAAAACAAACTAATATTAAACAAAAAAACAGAACAATACAGAAACAGTAAAAATACAGAAAAAAGTATTAAAAACATAAAAAACATACTAGTTTTAAAACAAACTAGTATTAAACAAAAAACAGAACAATACAGAAACAGTAAAAATACAGAAAAAAGTATTAAAACATAAAAAACCATACTAGTTTTAAAACAAACTAGTATTAAACAAAAAACAGAACAATACAGAAACAGTAAAAATACAGAACTAATATTACAAACTAATATTAAACAAAAAGTAAAAAATACAAAAGCATGCAAGTATTAAGCAAAAAAACAGTGCAACAATACATAGAACATATTAGTTTTAAATTATTTAAACAAATGAGGAACTTGATGTTAGGCGTTTTTTAAGTTAGGTAATATACATACATAAACACAAAATATAAGTATAAACATTTTGACAAAAAAAGGGTTGGATATAATTTCCTCACCCACAGAGAAACCATTTACTGGTGTAACAAGTTACAATGGGGGGACTCGTTTGCTGATGGAATTTTGCACACATATGTAAGATATGGCTTTACATTAGAAAGAGACGTTTAACGATATTACTATGTGCGAAATAAAAGGTTAAGTTAGAAGCAGTAATTCTGCTAGGTCCTACACTAGTTACTTATAGAAATACTACAGATGGAAAATATGGAGATATTGTACATATTTAATTGCTGGTTAGTTAAGAGAAATGTTAGACTTAGCTAGATTACATTAGATAATTTACAACATGCTGCCAGTAGATATAAAAAAGATTGTATTGTGTGTGTAAATTATGTATATTATTAACAAAATAAAATTGTAGTATGGGGGATGGATTTTTGTAATTAAACAAAATATTATGTTTGTGTTATTTATAATAGAACCGTACACATCCATGATGGAGAAAACGGTGATTAATTGTAATTATTTCCTTTCTTTTTTCCTTTGTATTGTAAAAATAGAGAAACATTAATTTTCTTTATCCTTTAAAAATTATTCTATTAACGGCGTGTAAGGCGCGCGCGTTTGGAGGGGGCGCGTTGGATGGTTTTAAGAATAAAACTACTCTGCAAAAATACTTCTGTGTTATAATTTCCGTCTAATAAAAAACATTAAACGGAAGTACGAATGATAAATTCCTTCCAAATGACTGCAGATTTTGTTTTGTTTTAAACAGCTCTATTAGACGTTAGACGACGGCTACAAACAGAAGATTTTGAATTTGGATATAATGCAATCATTTCCCTAGATTAGAAAACTTATTTCCCTATACTTTGCGAACAATAGATTAACTTGTTCCAATATTCTTCGATTAAAAAAGTAGCATGTTCTTAGTGTATATGCCTGTTTAAGAATGTAAGGGCAGTAGAAAGGTTGAGGAAAGCTGATTCAACTTGCAAACTGCTATCGCGATCCACAAGAATGCCATACGATGACTTAAGGCTGTTTTAGTGTATATATCTGTGTATTTCTTGGTTATTCGACAGATTTAATTTTTTAATCCAATCAAACTTTGCTTTGTGCAGTGATTTTACATTTTAACCTGGCCAAAGACATTTAACACAGTACATTCTCTATTGTCTAATCATTCATCATGATTCATTAGCACATCCATAACTCTAGGGGCACAAATCAATCTGTTGTTCACTCAGGAAGTTAATGAAAATATTTCAAATAAAAGAGATAGGTATTTGTGTGTGTGTGTGTAAAGTTCAGTTTAAGTTCTGTTTTTTTGTAAAGTTATGTTTAAGTATTAGTATTTGTGTAAAGTTATGTTTTTGTGTATGTATGCATGTATGGCAAATATAAAACATTTTAAAAAAGATGTTGTTTGTCAAAATAATTGCATCGACTATGTTATAACTCTACTTATATTGCATCTATATGCGCAAAGTCACTTCCTTTGTTGATTTTTTTTGCCTTACTTTTTATTAGTTTATGCCAAATATATGACGTTTAATATTACATCAATAATTTAACATAATGGTGCTTACAGGCCACGTTTGGGTGTTTATGCACATATCTAGAATAATTTGTGTGGGAGGTTTTTTATTGCATCGGCATTTAATATATTTTATGTCTTATATTTTAACATAATTGCATCAACATTTTGCGTGTCTAAAATGGCGTGTCAATTAACTTGTCAATTTTCTCCATTATGTGACAGTTTACTCTAGCATATTTATTCTAGTATTTGTACAATTAGGTTGGATTCTTTTTTTCATCTTTGTATCATATTTATTCAATATAAAACTGTCACATGTATTATAAACTTTATCGGAAATGTGTATTTAGCTAAAAAGTAATCTATAAGATATAATAAATTATGATTCACCGACTTTATCTTATATGATTCACTCAATTGCAATTTCTAACAAGATAAATAGCTTTTAATGCCTCAATTGCCGCGTATAATGATTTCTTTAATATTATTTGTACCTAATATATAACATTTAAACACACATGTTCTATAATTATATCAATAGAGGTGTTTGTATAAGGTGTCATTTTTTTTGAAACATGATGTTAAATAGATTAATATATATGCTGTCCAACCAATAGTTTACTTTGCGTTCTTACTGTAATCACCAATGTCTTAAGATGTTTAATAATGCTACCAATTAACATTTAAACACACATAGAGGTTGCAGGGTGCCATTTTTATTGAAAATTATACCATTTGTATTATTTATGCCTCAATTAGTTTGCTGTATATAATGATTTAATTTTATTATTGTACCTAAGAAAATGTTGTTTTTTAGATACATCAATGTTCATGTTTTTATTTTCTCCCCACTATAATTACATTCTTTTTTATGTTTAAGACGCATTTTGCATTATTTTTTCGCACACATAGTTATGTCATTTTGTATTATTTGAACCTAAGAAAATGCTGTGTTTTTAGATATGTCAATTTTCTGTTAAGCCACTTTTCTCACATATTCACTAAGTGCTATGTAATTGTTTGCAAGGTTTATTCAATCGCCATGAGCTATTATTTAGGCTGTAACACCAACTTAAAAGATATGTAAAATTAACTGTTTATTTTTACCCCCCCACCATAATCACCAATGTCTTAAGATGTTTTACTTCTAATATATATATAACATTTAAACACGCATAGAGGTTGCAAGGTGCCATTTTATTGAAAATGATAAATGGATTAATATATGCTGCCCAACCAATAGTTTACTTTGTGTTCTTACTGTAATCGCAAATGTCTTAAGATGTTTCATTTTGTTTTATTTTTCACCTCACATATTTGTCATTAGTTTATGCCTCAATTGCTATATATAATGATTTTTTACTTGTGTTTTTTAAATATACCATTTGTATTATCTCAATTAGTTTGCTATATAATGATTTCCTTAATGTTGTGTTTAGATATGTCAATTTTTACTTGTTTTACCTTATTGTCATATAATTACATTCTTTTTTTATTTTTATGTCTTAAGATGTTTTAAATAAATCATTTATTTTACTTATACCTCAATTAGTTTGCTATATATAATGATTTAATTTTATTTACGCTTAAGTAAATGTTTGTTTTTATTTTTCCCCCACTATTCTTACATCTTTTTTATGTTTAAGATGCCATTTACCTTACACTATTTTTTCGCATACATAATTACCACTAGTTTGTTTGTTTTTGTGTGTCTATGATGATGTGTTTTAATTTATTTGTCTATTCTCATATAATCACCTTTTTTTATTAAATTGTTGTTAAATAATGTTAAAATACCCTGTTTTACATTATGTGACTCACAATCTATGTTATAAATTGTTTGGTGGGAGGTTTTATTACCTTATTCAATCATCATTAGTTTTAACTCAATTAGTTTGCTATATATAATGATTTCCTTAATGTTGTGTTTTAGATATGTCAATTATTTGTCTATTCTCATATAATCACCTTTTTTATTAAATTGTTGTTAAATAATGTTAAAATACCTTGTTTTTACATTATGTGGCTCACCCTCAATTTAAACAATGTTTTACATTAATATTTTGTTGGGAGGGATTGCAGATATGTTAATTAACTTGTCTCCTTATTCTAGATTTAACTTAATTAGTTTGCTATATAATGTTTTTTAATGTTGTGTTTTAGATATGTCAATTTTTACTTGTTTTATTGTCACATAATCACCATTAGCTATTATATAACTGTTTTAACATTTTTATGTCTTAAGATGTTGTTTAATATAACTTATATTTATTTTTCACCTTATTCTCACATAATTAGTTTTTGCTATATATCATGTTGTTAAATAACACCCAAATAAATTATTAAAGAAATGTTACTTATTTATTTTTTGTTCCCCCACCCACTGCTAATAACGTTTATTGTGTAGATATATCAATTACATGATCACCATTGCAATTGTCTATCAATTATTAAAAGATATGTTAAATGCCCTATAATCACCTAATGTGAAATAAATGTTAAACTACCTTGTTTTATTTTCCTGGGCCACATACTTATATATGATAATTTTACTGCTATGAACTAAGTGACTGCTTTGGTCTAGTGGGTTGCATTACCGCCATCTAACCCAAAAATTAAGGTTCGATTCCAGGTAAAACAACTTTTTTTGTTTAATTATAATTTATTTATATTTTAATGGCCATCGATTTGGATGATGCGATGACGTCATCTTTGAATTAGGCTCATTGATTTGGATGATGGCAGCAGCGCTCTTGCAACCCCCAAGACTAGTAACATAGTCCCTGCGCCAGCTCTCTCCTAACTACCCTACTTATATATATACAATATATGTGATATATACATTTTTTTTTATTTCTGTGCATTCTTTTTTTTTTTGATTTGCTTTATAACCTTTGTACAGACCCTGAAGTAGGCAATAAATTTGCCGAAACGTCGGTGAAAATTTGAAATAAGAGGGTTTTTTTTGTGACCGAACCTCAACATCCATTCTACATCAAATACAGCAGAAGTAACGAACTCAAAACATCAGTATTTTAAAGTGGTATTCATATCGTCACGCCTTAAAATTAAGTGAGATGTTTGTACGGCAATGGCCAGAGAAGTTTTTAAAGAAAAAAAATTCATTGTTGCTCTACGTATCGGGTACTATTGTTACCCCTTCTTCAGGAGCTCTTTAGGGTAGGAGAGGAGTGAACGTTGAGAACGTTGAGACTGAAGTGAAGAGCATCAGTATTTTATTATATTGTGTGGGCAGAAATAAGCTGCAGGGCAAATAAAAGTTTTTTTCTTTTTCTTCTTAAAATTATTATTTCTAAATATAGCCAGCAATAAAAGAAAGTGAAAGTATTTCAAAAGTTTTCAACTTGATTTGTATTTTCATAAAAATTCAAATTGAAATTCAATGAAAAGACATAGCGTAATAATTGCTTTATATCGAATAATTCCGGATATAAACGTTGTAAGGGTATTCCATAAAACAATATATGTTTATGTAAATTGAAAAATTATTATTACAACTACGACAAGGACCAATAAATACATAGATTACATTCATTAACAAAAATATAATATCACAAATTTACATACCCTTTGAAAAGCAACACTACGAATCTAATGCATATAAATGCATTTATTTTAAACTGCTAAATTTGATCTTCAGACAACTAATTCTCGCTATAGATAGATATTCGAGTTAGATGATAAAGCCTACTGTGCAAGTTCTTTGAATTCTGAAACAAAATTATAAATTATTCATTCAAATATAATTGATTTGAAAATGTATGGTAATTTTTTATGAATTATGTGTATGTGTGTGTGTGTGAAAAATATATCTAAAAAATGAAAAATTGCGGGAAGCTCAAACTTGGTATTCCGCTTAGATATTACTAACGCATCAGCATGAATATTTCCGGTAAAATCCATCAAAAACCATGACACTTTACTGAATGGTTTTTCAGTTTTGTTTTTTTTGTGATTGTCTCGAAAACGATTCCACAGGTTTTCTTGAAACTTGGTATATCAACTAAACATACAAACAGCTACAACTTTTATTTAAAAACATTTCTCTAGAAAAATCCATTTAAGGGCTATTTTGGGAGATAGGTGGGGTTATGTTTTCCTCTAATGTGTTATTTTAATTTCCGAATGTGTTATACTGTTCTGTGGGGCGGGTGTTGGTGTAGTGGTTATGAGCATGGACTTGTAAGTGGGAGGTCCCCAGTTCGAGTCCAGCGTATAACTGCTAAATTTTATATTTGTTTAAAAAATGTTAATAGTAAAGTAGGTGCTTCCGGCCCCGTCCACGACACCTAATTTGGTAGTTGGACGTTAAGCCCGCCTGAAAAAATAGGCATTACTTTGCTATACTGTTCTGTCATAAATGATATTAATTAGATTTATAAAATTTGCCAATATTCCCAGTTTGAAGAAAATCGGTTGAGCGGAAGTTGGAGCTTACTGAATAGGTTTTTCAGTTTTTTGTGATTTTCTCCATAAAAATGCCGATGGTTTTAAACACTAATAGAATTTTAAGTGTGAAGAAAATTTGCCATTTCGCAGTAAGAGAAATTCGTGTGACGTTTTTACACCAGATTTTTTTTTATTTGATTTGTTTCTATTTTGTATTGCCTAGAAACGGTGTAATTATATTCAAAATATGTATCATAGTTATTTAGAATTTTCTCTTTTACCTATTGTCTATTATCATTTTAACTTATGGCATTAATGAATTCTTAAAATGCAACTATTGAATATGTCTGATGTAATGCTAATGTGTGTTGTCGATTGTAGTTTGCCCAGGAAATTAAAGTGCCAGAATAATTGTCCATGTTATTAGCTGTCTTTATTTTGTGTTCAATTTGTTTCAGTTCTATCTTTTTATTTGGTTTCAAAACTGCTCTTTTTTAGTATTATTTCTCGTAATTTCGCTCCTTTACAGTGCTACAGCTGATTCTTTTCAATGATCTAGCTATGAATTATGTAATAAATTTCAAATCTGTACCATCAATAATCTCGCAGAGTAGGAAAGGATCTGACTGTGAAGTATTTCTTCGCTTGGCTAACCAAAACAGTTTAAGTGGCCAAGTGATAAACTGTCATTAACACAATTTATTATTTTACCGAACTTGCTAAATCGGCAAAAATTTAGATATCTAAATGAAGAGTGGATTTTAACACATGTTTGAAAACATTTGTGTTATAAATATACATTTTATATTGTGTAATTAATTTGAAGGAAGAGTAATTTTTGTGGTAAGTTTGTGCTACACCTGTATTGTTGGCTAAAATCCAGAATTGTGCCCCCGGAACGTGGTGCATTTTGCAAGTATTTTTTTTGTAAGCAACATTAATCGCCTACAATCTTTGTTTATTATTATTATTATTATTTTTTTTTTGGTATCCTATATCAATCGCCAAAACCACATATTATCTATTTGTAACATTTAAATGAAAAAATTCCTTGCATCAGTCACTTGAAAAAAAAATTAGGTATCAAGTTCGTATCTTTGTTTTAGGTCTCTGCTATGCATCAATTTTAAATAAATTGTTTAATATGCAAGTAACATATATATTATTTGAAACGTTAATTACCTTTCGCTCTACATTCACTTGGTGACAAGCTAATTTTATTTAATGAAAGAAAGTCTAGTGTAAACACTTAACACGACTTGTTCCCACTACAGTTATTCTAATTGACAGATATACTTCAAACTTGCTATTTTTATAGTATGTTTAGTTGATCTTAGTAATACTATATAATATACGTAGTGGTGGGGATTGTAGTAGTTGGTTTTTAGGGCATAGGGCAGTGATGGCGAACCTATGACACGCGTGTCAGTGCTGACACGCGAGCTCATTTTTGGTTACACGCATCTTCAAAGATTAAAAATTTCATAATTCAAAAAAATCTTTTTTTTCTGATAATGTTGCTCATATAGTTAGCAACTCTCTCTGTTTACTACATATTTTGTGTTTAGTTTGTTTAATGGAAATTATAAATACCGATTAACATTTTTTTTAATTTTATCCCTGAAAAAGACAATAAATTTGTCGAAACGTTGGAAAAGATTAAAAAAAAAGTGTACATTTTATTGACCGCTCCTCGAGATCTCCTTTAGTTGTTTTGCTAACAATTTTTTCATCCAATATTTTTGTGAGACATTGTTCTCAGCATTAAATAATATTAAGACAAACAAACGGAATCGGTTAACAGATGAAGTCAGTGGCGTTTGCTTGGCCTTGAAATGTACCAAGTATAAACCCGAAATAGAAGATTTAGCAGACAAACTTCAGCACCAAAAAAGTCATCAGAGACATTTTCCGCGGTAGCCTTGCTTCATTTTGTAGTCATCGACCGGTTTCGGGCTTTCGCCCATCTTCAGGATGCGTTTTTCAGACAGTGCGCCAACACCGACATGTACAGAGCAAACTTAGTTTTCACACTCAAGTTTGCTCTGTACAAGTCTGTGTTGGCGCACTGTCTGAAAAACGCATTTTGAAGATGGGCGAACGCCTGAAACCGGTCGTTGACCACATAATGAATCAGGCTACCACGGAAAATGTCTCTGATGCTTTCCAGCTCTGCGGAACCAACCACCACACCATAAAAGTCACTAATTTTTCATATATATTTATTTTCTAATTGTATAAATTTATATTGTTTTTCTGTTTTTGTTCAATTATATTTTATGTATATATTACTTGATTTTGTATGTTAAGTGTCAATGAAATATGTAAGACAAGTCTCTAAATGTAAACTATTGGTTTCATAATTTTGGCTTTTGTATTTTAAATGGCATTAAACAAATAATTAACTTGATGAGTGACACGCCACGAGAATTATGTTTCTATTTTTCAAAATTTTGACACACCGAGCTCAAAAGGTTCGCCATCACTGGCATAGGGTATACCTGAAGGACACTACATTGTATGGCAGTGCCGTCTGTCTGCCCTCAGGCTTGTAGTGGAAATTAAGCATTAGTCAAAGATTCCTAATGTCAATTTTTCCAGAAAAATGTTTCAAGCGAAAGGTTTATGACTTAAATTTCAAATTTTATCAATACTTTAATGTACATTCATATTTATATACAAGAGGTGTTAGAACTTTAGAGGGGAAGTTTAACATTGCAACCCCTAGAAACCTCCAATTTTTTTCATTTAAAACTATCAGGCATATTTATATGTGTAGATTAATGGGCGAAGTTAGACTTAGAATCTGGAGGTTCCGAGGAATACAACAAAGTTGCACTAGAAGACTGAGAAGGCTCTAGACCCCCCCCCCCCCCGCCAAAATCTGTGTACTATCCTCTAGAAGACATTTTCCTTTGCACCTCCTTCTCTGACAAAACTGAAACTAAATATTTGAAGGTATCAGTTCTTTTGCATTTTTTCCATTCACTTTTCAATCGTTCGTTTCCTCATACTATTTATGTGCTTTGTCTAATTTAATTTAATTCCCTAATGAACGAAATACTTTTATATAAAGTTATTAAAAAGAACAAAAACTAATCTTTTGACGCAGTATATGCGATCCTGTTAATTGATTTATTTATAATTTTTGTTAAGAAGGTAGATTCAAACAGTGTATATGTTACCGGCAAAATATGAATCTCAGGTATTGTATATAATGCTTAGGCATTTCATACATTACCCAGCTATTTTAGGCAAAGTAAGAAATATCCTTTTCATTTCATACTTGGACTATGTATTCTATTCATTGCCTAGGCATTCTATAGAATGTCTACGTCGTCTTAGGCATAGTATGGGAAGACGTACAAACTATATCTATTAATGTCCATACATAATTATGGCGCAGTTATTCCTGCTAAATTTTACCGAAGGAATGCTACTATTTGCTGCCTTTTGCAATAATATTATTATTAGCGATCAGATATCACATAATATTTTTTTATACAGATTATAAATTCTTAGAAACAAATACACATTATAAATTCTTTAATGTAAATAATATTAATCAATGCAACTACTTATTAGGATTTACGTACTTATTGGATTAACTACTTATAGTATTTAAGTTTTGTTAGTTTTATCAATTAGAAAATAAGTTACATTTGCTAAATCATTTCCATTCATGTAATTTTACTTAAACCTGTTTCTTTTTTATCCTCTCGCGTATTTGCATTCTTTTGTACCTCCATCCATCTTGACCTCTCGGCCGCACGTCTTCTCCACTCTTCCATAGTTGCTGCTGCGGCCGTGTAAGTGGTAGCAATCACGGAGGGAGAACCATGGGGACCCAAAACAAACCGCTCCGAGGATAGTGTGTGCCTCAGATTCTGACCATTCTCGGCTGAATGCTAAAAATTAACTAGTATTGTATACAAATTAAGCCACATGTAGTACCTCTGTATGTGGTCACCGGGCGTTGTTGGTTTTACCTTCGCTCATAGGTATTTTTAAATAAATTACTACTACATAGGCAAGGGAGAAAACATCGACAGGACGGATTCGATGAGATGTATATTTACGAAACCGTACAAGATCCCCAAGTAGCAGGGAGAGGCGGCATCGCTCTGTCGCTTCCAAGCCTGTCTACACTCTTCGTTCCACTACAATCCGCGCGAGGTTCCGCCTATCAGCGAGGTGGGGGAGAGGGAGAAGGTTTGCGATCTACTTATTACCTGGAAGTTTATGGGGCTTAAGAAGAGCGGACGATGGAAATTTACGATTTACGAAGATGTGTTTGGTCAGATTCATATATATTTTGAAAAATTATACAGACAGAGCACACAAAAATACTTGATATTTCAAGTCTGAACAGATAACCTCACGAAAATGATGTAGTCGCTCCAGCTGTACAGGGAAGGTTACTTTAAATGCCTAGGCAAAGTACGAAATTGGGGTAAATTCTACAAATTACCAAATGCCTTCAGGTAATGTATGAAATGCCTAGGCATTGTAAACAACCAGCACTTTGCCAGGAAAATATACATAAAATTAAAGCAAAAGCTTTTAGATGATGGTGTTCATTGACCGCAATACTCTTAAACTTACTCTCTCTTATGGAAAATCTGTTGATAGGTTAATCGTGAGAATATTTTACATTTTTCATTGTGAATATTCGTTTCAGTTTGAATCTGATCATCGTCAATTCCCTATCTTTTGTCTCAATATTATTATTATTATTCATTATACCAACTTATCCTTAAATTTTGGTTCAATAATGGATTCTAGGTCTAACTAATAATACTGATGCCAACGAATCAGCTACAGCTTTACCCTGGCCCAACTACAAATCCGGGCATTCCAACAATTTAATTTTTAATTGCAGACAACTTAAACGGTTGCTGATGCTAAATTGGTTGAACTAGATATGTATAATAATATGCATTTTTTATTAAATTCTACGATAGTGCACTGAACTGGAAATAAAGTGGTTAGTATTACTGAAGATCTACAAAGATGGCTGAAGAAGCGACTGACACAGAAACAAGTGAAATGACAGAAGATCGTGATACAGAAATGTTAGGTGATTATAGATTATATCAATAAATTATCTATAGTTAGATATGTGTCTCATTGGTAATTATAAGGTTTTAACTTACGTACTTAACCGCCATCTTCTATCTATTGGTCTTCAGACCATCTCGCCAAAGTTGCCTGTTATTAGTTTACTGGCAACAGCAGTTCTTTGATATCTTCCTCCTCCCAACTTCTTGCTGTACTACCACTATTTCTGTTTGTTAAAGGTGCTCATTTGCCTATCAATACTAAATATTGTTACCATGCCGTAGAATGTCAAGAATGTATTTTGTTGTTACTTTGTCATTATGAAATAAAGCATTATTATTATTATTATTATTATTATTATTGTTTATTCTTTAGAGGGCATTCTTTTGAGATGGTCATACATTTCAATTTACGCCGAAGGTTACTGCTACTTCCATTTCCTGGTTTATTTCTTCTTTAAACTTCTTCTCCTAAAGGAAAGTAGCCGAATATGAGGTATCTTTTTTATTTTTGTTATAAATTCTGATACATATGGTTTCCGTTTATTAATTGTAGGACTTGAGTCTAGAACACTTCCCTGGAACATGGCTGCATTGTTTAATTATTTCAAGATGGTGACAAAGTTTTCTAAAATTGAGAAATTTAGTTTCTAATATGGGATGGTGCCTTATGTGGGGTTATGGGGGTTTCTAATATGGATGGGAATTTCAAGGGGGAGAAATATATTAATTACACAAATATTAACTGAAGATAAGAGAAAAAATACCTTTATTAAACTGGAATGCCATTATGGGTTCGAATCCCGGGAACAATGTAATTTTTTTTTTACTTAATATACATGCATCTACTTTTTTAATATGTGTTCTTGGCATAATTCACAAGAGAACTTGGCTGAGGAATATCTTGCACAAGCAACATGTGCCCAGCGCTCACAATTCCTACAACCTATCTAATTTTCTTTCGGTCGAGACTCCGAGAAAAGGCCTGACAGTAGAAACACTCTGCATCTTCATCATCATAACTGTCTGTTCCGCAATCCTCTTCCTCTCTAGAGGCAATGCTTCATCTTCAGAAGTTGATGAAGATTCTGCAATGCACTTCAGTGCTCTATTTTTTGCTTTTATTGTTCTTGCTGGTGCTGTTGGTTGAGCTGAACTTGACTTTCATGTGTTCAGTTTTCAAGCTGTTTTGGCTTTAAGGATAGTCTTAATGTTAGCTTTTTCGACTTCTGGTGCATGAACTGAGACTTGTATGCGTGCTTGTAATTTACACAGGATTACCGGCTCTAGATAAACACTGATATGCTTTGGCAGTGTTGGTATTGGGCTTATCTGCCGCCAGAATGATCCCATCCCGCGATGCTGGTGAACTTGTTTCTTGTGATGTTGCTGTTTGTACCCCATTGTCAATGTTCTCCTCAACCTGATGATCTTCATCTTTTTGGGTGGTGAAGTCATGTGATCTGAAAATGTTGGGACTGAATGGACAGATTCCAGTCTTCTTAACCATTAGATGTAATCTTAGCAGTGGCTGCACTGCAGCTTTCCCAAATAGCTGTCCTAGCTAGTACACCGACACTGTTCTACCAACATGATTTTTTAGCCATGACTTAATTTCTTGACAGTAATATGTCTTCGGTGGCCCCATAAGAACCATGTCGAGAGGCTGCAACTTGTTCGTACTGAGTGGTGGAAGACAGACTATTGAAGCATTACTTTCCCTGGCCAGGTTAATTACATCAATGTTCCGTGTGTGGGAGAAATGACCATCTAAAATCAAAATAACACCATCACTTTTACTTGGTTTTGAGACATCCACAAAGTACCTAAACCATTATGTGAAATGTCTCTGATGCTTTCCAGCTCTGCGGAGCCGACCACCGTAACAATTGTGTGAAAATGTCACTTTGAATCCAGCCAGAAATGTGACATGCTGAAATTGTTCCAGGAGGCGTTCCATCCATGAGTTCTTGCTTCATATTTTTCCTTGGGAATACCAGCATAGGGTGGAACATAATGTCCAACAGCATTCATACATGTCACGGCACTGATGAGGCCTCCACGCTCACCTGATGTCAAAGACGCCACTTGTTTCTTCCCTTTCATGGCAATCACTTTTGAGATTTTAAGTGAACAACTGTGATGCCTGACTCATCGCAGCTGTAAATGCGGTTGGGATTGGAATTTATCTTCTGCAGCTCTGATTCCAGATTATAAAACTTGGCCATATTATCCCGAGTGAACGATTTTACTCGAGCAGCTGATAATCCTTGAGGCATTTTCACGGACAACACCTTATGTCTTCTCAAGAAATATTGCAACAATTTCTTGCCTGCCAATTGATTATTTTTGTTGAATGGGTTTGTAGTTCCATTCTTTTCAGCAAGACTCCTTATATCAGCCCTTGTCACTCCAAAGAAACGGTCAGCCATTATTAAGCAATACTTCTTCAGATCGTCTTCCAGTTCAGGTGGAAATTCAGGCTTACTTCCTAACATAGGGTCCACTACTTGAGATGGATTCTTGATTATATTATTCTAGAAATACTATTGTTATAATGATTAATCCTAATATGGGGTCCCCATATTAAGCCCCAAATATATTCCCATAATAGGGAACTAGCCATCTTGGTTTTTAAAATGTTACCAGTAAAATTATTTTGTGCAATAACATTAAACAAAGAACAGCGATAAACTTCTTATAATAATAATATAACTTGCTTTTAGACAGTAATTACCTTCTTTCACTTGCAAACACAGATCTCTACAACAGTATAATTTTTCAAGGAGCCAAATTCTTTCTTTAGCTTGCTGCGCTCTCGTCTCAAGCGGGTATACAATAACCTTCCTAAAGTCAGTGTTGCCAATGCTCCTCAGGTTTGTAAAATATCCATACAATGTCAACATCATATACGCGAAATACCAAGAGATTCCATATTGAGAACCACTCCATATTCGGCTATTTTCCTCTATAGATTATATCTACCATTCCTCTGAATGGAAGTCCAAGTTTCAGCACCATAAGGATTCTTGGAGAAGAGCCTTTTTTTATTTTTCTTAGATTAATATTCATTAGCCATTTTTTTTTGGCAATAGCAAAAAGCCATAGCTTAACTCAAGTTAATCTTTATTATTCCAATTCCCCAATCTGATTTTTTTATTAGCCAGAACTAATGAAGCAATCTGATTATCTTCCTTGCTTGCCCACTTCTCCTAACGCACTTCCTTCTCTGCCAATATTGAAACTAAATATTTGAAGGTTTTTCTGCATTTTTTTTCTATTCACTTTTTAATCATTTCCTCAATTTCTTCATACCATCATGTGCTTTGTCTAATTTAACTTCATTTCCCAACGAACGAAATACTCTTCTACTAAATTAAAAAGAACATAAACTAATCTTTTGGCGCAACATGCCATGAAGGTGTGTATGTAGGTTACGCCGCGGTAATTTGTTGGAATCTATAATGAACTAAAACTAAACCTTTAGCGCAACAGCCCTTGAAAGCCTACTAGATAGCGTAGTTTGTTGGGGTCGGCAAGCCGTAGTAACCTCGCTCGCATCTACTGTAGCTTCCCAATTTTTAGCACAATACTGGGTCTGCACTGATTTTTACCTTCACTGTAAAATATTCTTCCAGTTTATTTATATTTTTAGGACTTCCTTCCTGTGGGCTCATGATCATTTGGCTGCCCGCAAATAATATTTAATTAAGCAATTAACAATTAAGCAAAGATATTTTAATAACAATTTGAAGAACCATTTTTTTTCCATGTCTTATATCAAACTTCATGACTTTTTGGTAAAATTAGAAACAAAAAAAAAAAAGATTTATTTGAATAACATAGAAAGATGGCAACTTAACTCTTATAAATTTTCAAAATCTTACAAAAGATCTATGGGCTAATTGTGAATCTTTTGGATAAGGAAGATTTAATTATTTTTTTTCAAATTTGTATTATGCACAGAATGGCTATTTTTTTGGATTCCAAAATTAAGTTTTACAGAAATTCATTCTTTCTTTAAGCAATAAAGTCTATAAAGTCTGAACAATTAAATTGTTATTTTAGAAGAGCAGAAGGAAGAAGATTATCTAACAGGTGAAGAAGTTAAGGAAGGAAAGAGTGAGCCTGAAACAGAAGGTGATATTCCTCACTCATGGGAGACTTATGCAGTAGAAAGTGTCAGCAGCAGAACTAATTTGGGTCGGTTTATTATTGGTTTATATTTAAATTGTATCAGTCTTCTTAAGGGGAAATGAACTCTAGCTTATACTTCAGGAATTTGGAATCTCTTTGTTAAATTAGACTAACATTTTAGTTATATCATCAGTTGCGAGCACAAAATGACATTCCAATCATAGCCGAATAAAGGAACTATGATTCTATAAAAAAAAAATAAGAATTCTAATTAATTTATTTGCATAATTTTCAATGAAAAATAATATTTCTTATTTATGAATTGTAAATAAACATAAGAACTTAGTTTTTGGAAATGAATACATAAACCTGATCAGTAAATTATAGGCGGCTGTCTCTTAGCTTATTGACATTAGGATCTGTATAGGCATGTTAAACTCGTTTGGCAAGGGCTAAATTAAGTATGATACAGGGCGCTATATAAAAAATCTGGTGTGAAACATCACAAAAAGCTCTCTTATAAAAGTTCTGATTTTTTAATGACAAATTGTATTAACATAATATGTAAAAATACCTAAATGGTATGAAGTACACTTTTTTTATCTTTTACATTGTTTAAATAAAATTATTTCTTTTTTTTTTTTTAACTTTGCAATGCCTTTCACTAACAGTCTTCAAAATATGATATTTGTTGTGCTAATTGATAATTAATCAATGGTAATTGTCTATTAATCTTGATCTTTTCGTAGTTTATTATTTTAAAATATTGAAAATAGTTATTTACTAAATATATTATTTAATAGAAACAAGTTTATGAAACATAGCTAAAATACGCCTAATTGTAGAAAATAAATTGGAAAATCGGTCGATTGATAAATAATTATCGAAATGGGACACCCAACATTCATAAATTTTTATTTTAAAAAGGAATGAAGTTAAAATAGGAATTTTGGTAAATATTCTATCTAATTGCACTACAAAATCTTTGGATTTTCTGCTCGGAAATTACTTTATACCAATTTAAGACGTTTTAAACTGAACGAATCTGAGTGACTAGGCAGTAGATTAACTTTAAAAAGAAATTTTAATTTTTTTTTTTTTTAAATTTGTTTATGATTATTTAATTCATGTTTTTACTTAATATAATTTTAATTTTAAAAACCTGTTATTGTTGAATGTTATAACCACCTTAGTTTCCTGGCAGACCATTTGTCATTAGGCCGCCTGATTGGCATGCCTTAGAAATGAACAAAAAGAGAACTGCTATTTTTAAAGATGGGTAGGAAGTAGTTGTGAACTCACTGTATAGGTTCCAGTGCAAGCGCGGGATTGATGGACGCGCAGACCGCGTAACGCGTAATCGGAGCTGACCAACCACAGCTTGATATGCTTATCTCAAAGATAAACCCTAAAAAAATAGTCAATACTTCGAAGAATGAGGAGTAATTGCGAGGGCAAGCGCTGGGCTATCTAAAAATCTCTGCCATGAGCCATAAAAACAGCCTGCTTTAGGCTCATCAGCGGCCACAACTTTTTTCCGCCATAACTGCTTCCGCTGCTTGCCCTATATGCAACACGGCTGCCGAACAATTCTTTAGATGTATTGTGGAATTTATTTATGCTGGCGAAAGCTATTCCACTCTGGGTGAATTCTGTTGGTCTGTCGCCATAAAATGGTTGCGCCATAGGTTGTAGAAATTATTTGAGAAAAATCCCCATAAAAACATATTCATTTTTTTATTTCATTCATTAAAGATTGAAAATGAATATCCAATTGATGTGAACCAATTATTAAATAATCAACAAACAGTATGATCAACTGCGTATATTACAGATGATCTTTTGCTTTGTAGAAGGTGAAATGTCCGATGTGATCTTTCCTGAAGAACCTCTTGTGCATTATGGTGAAGAAGAGGAGGTAATTGCTGGAGAAATCGTGTCTGAAGGTGTCACAGAAGAAACTGAATTAATAAGTTCATCATCCGATGACATATGCGGCCATGCCAAAATTGTATTTTCTACGAGTGATATTGATTTAGATAAGGAAAAAGAAATCAACTTGCTTATTGGAGAAAAAAAACCTAAAGGCCGAGTTTTTCGCAAATTCTCTCAAACTTTGGATGACAGTGATGCTGAATCGGTTCCCAGTGAAAGTTTAATTATTCTTCCGAGAGTAATTAAGGATCCTTTATTGCTTAGGTAAAATTTTAATTTCCAGGTTAATAGAATATTGTCAGATTTCTTGTAGGGGAGGTATAATTGAACAATTAAATTTTACATTATTATATTCCTATATTTCCAATTTGTAGTCTGGTTTTTATTATTATTACTTTCTATTACTGCTGTGAGAGCAAAGATGTTGATTTTGCGAAACTGAGTTCTCACTAGAAATATATGATCCACATGGTATCGAAATATTTCTTTAGATATAATTTGTGCTTTGTGATGAAAACAAACAAGAAAGGTTACAAAAGTTCTAAGTTGAAATCCCTATTTAAGCCGGCTACACACGTTACTGCATACTTGAACGGTATACATGCGCAGGTCTTTTGCGCAAGTATACATGTGATCCATACGGCTCATGTATACTTGAACAGATAGCAGCTGGCGACTATGGCCGAAGACGACAATCTCGCTCTAGCTGCTCTTGTTTTAATTTACCAAAGAAAAAGTCAATGAAAAGATCGTTCTTTCTGGTGTAAAGAATGGCTGAAGAAACGAAAAAGCTATTCACACATTAATTTACTATACCTTGGTCCTACAAAAAATTGAACATATTATAGTACCACAGCGAGGGTACAAGCTTTCAGCGTCGGTACCAACCCCAGAACGCTGCGATTCTTCCAGTTTCTTCCTCTCCTTCCTGATATTGGTACGCATACTGTTAATCTTTTTCATTACTTTATCTCGAGTAACATTTGGCTCTATTTCTGAAAGTTTTGTTATTAGTCTGGCAAAAGCAACATCTTTTTCCCCTTATCATGGTAGTCTTTACATTTTACATTCCACAGACACGGTTCTCTTTCATAGATATGAATAAATTTTTCTATAATTGATCTATGCCCCTTCCAAAAAATTAACCGACATAATTATTTATAAATTATATATTTTAATAATATAACCTTTATACACTTTTACTCGCAAAGTAAAAGAAACGCTTTGGCGAGCACAACAACGTTTTAAACATAAATAAGATGGCGGCACAAGTATGCAGTATGAAAGTTTAAACATTGAGGTTTTAATGGGAGGTTTAGGGTTTTATGGGAGGTTTGGTTTAAATGAGGAATGACAATGGGAGGTTAGGGCTGCCACTACTTCCATTTTAGTAGTCATGACGTCATCGTGAAAGGACAGAAGTAATAAAAAAATCCGTTGTGAATTTTCTCTTATTCCGTTGACCCAATTTTAAAATTGACAATTTTTTTTTTAAAACTTGGAAATTTTTATTCAAGTTTTTCTTACTATAAATATAGAGGTGGTGGGTGATAGAACTGGTTAGAACAATAGTAGATAGAAATTGCATGTGTTTACATTGTAATCCAAAAGATAGCGCCAAAACATTGAACAAATTTAAATAACATTTAAATAATATAAATAAAAACTCTAGTGTGAAACACTCACACAACTTTCTTTTACTCCAGTTTTCAAAATGAAAAATTTTATAGTTTATGTACCAAATTTGAGGAAATTCATTGGAGTTCGTCGAAAACTGAAAAAAAAGTTTAGTAAAAGTGCACTTCCGGTTTACTTATTTTCTTGAAACTCGAAATTTTGGACATCTATTTTTTTATAATTAATTTTTTTTTGGATGGTAGGATTGTATAATCAACTATGATAGCACTTTAGAGGAAACATAACCCTACCCCTCCCCCAAAAGAGCCCTTAAACCAGAGAAATGTTTTAAATAAAAGTTGTAGATCATTGCATGTTTAGTTGATATTCAAAGTTTAAAGAAAATCGTCCGAGCCTTTTTTGAGAAAATTGCAAGAAAGTTAAAAAAAAATACCTGAAAACGGAAAAATACATTTTAGTAAAAAATCGCACTTCCGGTCATTCGATTTTTTTCAAACTCGGAATTTCAACATTTAATTCTAATTAGTATTGTTTAGATGATAGAATTGTATAGTAAACTGAAATAGGACTTTACAGGACAACCCACCACCACCCCTCCCCTAAAAGTGCCTTTGAATGCATTTTTCCGGAGAAATGTTTCAAATAAAAATTGTAGATCTTTGTAAGTGTAGTTGATATATCAAGTTTAAAGAAAATCGTTGGAGCTCGTCCATTTTGAGAAAACTGCAAAAAAAGGGGGGAAAAAAAAACATTTAGTAAAGTGGTACTTCCGGTCGAGGAATTTCGACCGCTGGCTTACTGTGGGATCCCATAGTGATACCAAAACGGAATATCAAGTTTCAACTTTCTGCGATTTTTCATTTTTGAGCTATGCTGTTCACATACATACGAGGTGTGTAAATTAAGTAATGAGACTGATTTTTTATCTTTTTTTTATTCAAATAAAATTACAATTCAACATTGTCCCCTTCAAAGTAACTACCTTGGGAAGCCACACAACTGAAGACGATTCTTCCCTTCCTTCTGCAAACGACTTAAACCACCAATTTGGGGAACAAAAAAAAGTCACATGGACTCAAGTCGGGTGAATAAGGAGGCTGAGGAGCCACAGGAATGTTATTACTGGCCAAATACTCATTAATAGAAATCGCGGTGTGAAAGATTTTCGGAACCATTTTTGCACAAATTTTTCTCATCCCCAATTCATTAGTCAAAATTTGATGAACGGTTGTGTGAGTCAAATTCAACTCTTCGCCGATCATTCGGACTGTCAAACGACGATCTGAACGCACGAGATCGCGGATTCTGCCAACATTTTCGTCGGTTCTTGAAGATGAAAGCCTTCCGCTGCGAGGCTCGTTTTCAATTGATTCCCTTCCTTCTGCAAACGACTTAAACCACCTAAAAACCTGTGCTTTCGACAAAACATTGTCTCCATAGGCCTGGCACAGTTTTTCAAACATTTCCGTTGCATGGTGCCCAAGTCTGAAGCAAAACCTGATAGGCACAATGTTGCTCGTAATTGATGTCACCCATTTTTAAACGCACTGAAAAAACCTTGCTCACAAAAATGTCACTACGGACAGTGCAACGACTCTAGCATTTTCAAATTTGCACTAGACTTATATCAGATGTTTACTTGCCCTACCACGCATGCGCCGCGTCTCCAGTGTTGTCAGATCGAACACTAGAAAATCAGTCTCATTACTTAATTTACACACCTCGTACATACACAGAGACCATTTGCTAAAAACCACTTTTTTTGGACTCCGGGGACCTCAAAACGGATATTTCCGGTGAAAACTCGACAGATTCCTCAAAACATAATAAAATCAATTTTTCCAACAAAAAAAAAATATTAAAATAAAAGTGATAAGCTTATATCTGGAGCAGTTGGCATTCTAATTTTAAACAAACTGGTTATATTCGTTTTCGAGATAATTCCAGAAAACTTAGAAGGTTATTCTGTACAGTCCCATCTCAGGATTAACAGAACTACATCTCATTTGGAATTTTTAACAGTTCTTCTAGCGTAGATTACGTCAATATTGTATAGGTGATAAGAACCATATATTAGTTGGAAAAATAAAAATAAAAATAGCCATTTATCTGCTTTAGACAGTTTACGAAGTTTAAAGAAAATCAGTAAAGCTATTTTTGAGAAAAAAAAAAAAGCGTGAAAAACTAGGGAAAAAATTCCATTAAAATCGCTTTTCCGGTTGATGAATTTTCACCATAACCTTCGTATCTTGAAACAGTGGTTGTACCTAAACGGTATATCAAGTTTGAGATCCTGTGATTTTTTCCGTTATTGAGATATTTTATTCACACACACTCTCACGGTCGTCAAATAGATCTTTAACTAAAAACATCTCCCCCCTCCTACTCATGGATTTGTATTAACCTTTATACTCATGGATACTGTATTTCCGGTAAAAACTCAATTGACACGGTGGTAATATTTCCTTTTAAACTGTTCTTTAACAGGAAGTAAAAGGAAATATCTTCGTAATTTATTTCAGTCAATTATTATTATTATTATTTTTTTTTTTTACAATCCCTCGCGGCCCGCAGGCAAGGGAGGAACCTGTTTTCAGTATTTGGTATTACGGTTCTTACTGGAACCGGATAATTGTCCTATGATAAAGACAAAAGAAAAAGAAAAATATGTCCGTGCTAGTCTCTGGCGTCTTCCCTTAGCACTTCCCTTACAATGCGGCAGGTGTGGAGTACCACAGCCTGCTGCATCTCGTATATGATGGTCCTCCTGATTCCCATCATGCAGAGGCCCTCCCCCAGCGACCGCGGCACAAGTCCTGTGGCCGAAATAATCAACGGGACTATCTCCACCCCTGAGACTCCTCTCCATACAGCAGATATTTCTGCCGCCAGTGGCCTGTATTTAGCCAATTTCGTGGTATACGCGCGGGCTATGTTGGCGTCATCCGGGACAGATACATCAATCAGCCACACCCTGCCTGTTATTTTGTTATGCCAGATCACATCCGGCCGGGTGTTGGCGACAGCATGGTCCGTCAGTACCTCTCTGTCCCAGTACAGGAGACACCGCGCGTCTTCCAGCACTGGCAGGGGGTTATACTTGTAGTATGGGGGGGCATCTTGAATCAAACCGAGTTTCTGCGCCAACTCTCTGTGTAGGATCCTGGCCACACTGTTGTGCCTTTGGAGATAGTCTCTTTGTGCCAGCAAGGGGCACGCCGCTAGCAGGTGGTGAACTGTCTCCGGCGCAGCCCGGCATAGTCTGCACCTGACGTCGGCGACACCGCTATCGTTCATGATGCGGTTCCTGTAGTACCTAGTGGGAACAACCTGGTCCTGTATCGCGATGAGGGCACCTTCCGTTTCCGGAAACAGTAGCCCACGCGTCAACCAGGCCACGGACGCCTCCTTATTGGTTATTATTATTATTATTATTATTTTTAATGTATTGAAAAGTACGTTATATTTAAGTCTAAAATTTCATTTGGCAATTTTAAATAATATAAAACAACAGGGAATTCGTTAACTGCTCGGAACTAATTCCTAATATAGCAACTACTTCTCGGAATACTCTGAAACAAATGTTTTTCTAGAGAAAAATTTAAAAAAAAAGAAAAAGTAAACAGATCATTTATATGCAGTAATAATTCCAATTTAAAGAATATCCTTAAAGGTTTTTTAAAAAGATATTGGAAAAAGATTAATAAAATGATAATTACTTGCCGTTGACGAATTTTTTTTTTTTTTTTTTTTTAGTAGCAGATCTTCTCCTAAACCGGAATATAAAGTCTACTTCCTGCTATTTTTCGTTTTTGTGCTATGCTGTTCATCCTCGTATAGAATTCGCTACTTATTTTAGGAATCATAGCGTACCTGCAAATATCTCAGCCTAACAATATAAAAGAACGAACCAGCAGGCAAATCTCAGCTCACCACACACACCACTTAAACTTTCGCTTTTTACAATTCTCTGTACAAAACACTGACAACCAAACGATTTATAATAGAACTTTTATGGCATCTCTAAATGCATCTATTATCTAGTCGAAAATTATACATTTTTTACTTTCTCTTCTTACTCCTAGTAAGAGGAAGTATTGTAATCGTGTCAAATTTTTGATATCGAGTTTTCACCAGAAATATCCGTTTTGAGATACCCTGAGTCCAAAAAATTGGTTTTAAGCAAATGATATATATATGTGTGTGTGTGTGTGTGTGTGTGTGTATATGTATGTATGTATTTATGTATGTGAACAGCATAGCTCAAAAACGAAAAACCGTAAAAAGTTGAAACTTGATATTCCATATCACCATAGGATCTGACAGTACGTTATCTGTCAAAATGCCTCAACCGGAAGTACCACTTTACTAGTTTTTATTTAAATACAAACAGGAGTTAAACACTTACAAATAGAGACATTTCATTTACTAAAAACTATGAAACTAAAACACTATCAAATACACTTGTAAGGGAAGTGATGATGTAGCGTTCGTTGTTAGTTATAAATATAATTTATATTTAATTTTGTAATTAAATATAGTTACTACTTATTTCATTTCCATTAATGTTCTAGAAGATTCTGCAATTTCTAAAACCGGCCCGTTTGTGGGAACTGTTTTCATAAAAATTGGGAATAATTAGTTTAAGTTTTACTGAAATGGTAATTCAGTTAACAGACTTTAACCGATTGATGGAAGGGAATAGCTAAGTGATTAGCTTACTGGACTCCCACGCGGAGGACCCAGGTTCGAATTCAGCTGTGCTGCCCTTAGATTTTTTTTCTTCCTAGGAGCCTCTACAGCTCAATGTATTGAAAAGTACGTTATATTTAAGTCTAATTAGTTGTTTGTAACATGAGAACACTGTCCGGAAGCCGACAGTGCACTGAGAAGGCTCCGGGCGCCAACGACCATAGATGACGCGCCTTAAATTAAAAAAAAAAAAAAAAATGAAGATATTAACCGATACTTAACATTAGTATCAGCATGAAAATGTATTTTAAAAAAATATCCCTATGAGTGATCCATATGAACTAATTCAAGATCTATCTTTAGATCTTAAGCTCCAATAAGATCTCTAGATATAGTCGCAAGACCTCATTTTTCCTTCCATCCTACTAATTATTGAAATATATATATTATTCCAGAATAGTTCATTACCAACGGAGTTTTCGTGTCCTTTTACGCTCGGGAATCTTTGTTCCTTGACATTTCGCATCCCCCGCTCCTGATTATTCTCTGAATTATCAATTTGGTAATTATCCATTCGATCAATTAAAAAACACACTGACCCTATTTTTCAGGCAAATATTCCCTATAATGAAAGCAGTAAAATACGATGAGTACACAGATCGGTTGGAGCCAGGGGATCCCTTCGAAGTAGAATCAGTATATGATGAAAAACATTTCTTTGAGCCAGAAGAGCAATTGGAAGAAATAGAGAAGAAGGAAAATGCTATTTTGAGAATAAGTTTTATAAAGAAGGTAACTAACCATCATAGCTTTTTAGTTTTCATCGATTTTGATTATATTTTTAACAATTTCAGTGTTAGTTAGAATCAAAGTTTTACAATATTACTGCATTTCAATCATCTACCCTTGTTTGCGGCTCGCGATATCAGAATAACCTTTGATCAATAATGAAGCGATTAAGATGATACTTGGCAGGTTTGTTAAGCTTCCTAGGCTTCCAAAATAAGAACAGGCTGAAGGCATGATTCCAAATGAATGCCTGAAGATGAAGCCACGAATGATTAGAGGCGCAGACCACCAAGTTGCTGAGGATTATTACATGGTATTAGTTCGATCCCAGGCTTAGACTTAAATTTTTTGATGTAGTATAAGAAATTTATAAGTATGTTTGATACCCACAATCACCTGATCGATAGTTGGCGGAATAGTCCGTCTGAAAAATAAGTATTAAAAAACAATTTCAAATTGATGATCGCGCCTTTTCGTCATTTTCATAGATTAATCCTCAAAGCTTAGAAATACGATAGCCAAATAGCACACCTTTTTTACCAGCTGGCTTAACGATCAATCACTTATTATTTCCTTGACATTTCCTCATATCTTAGTGAGTATAAATTTTAGCTTATTACATATCAACTACTTCAAGTTACATTTTTGAAGGATCATTGGGGTTTGACCAAATTAGGGCCCATTTAGTTTTTTGTTTCTGTTTCTTGGTAAAGTGCGCGGTGCGAGTTTAAAGAGCCTGTTGTGCCTCGTACTGAAATCTAACTGAAGAACTTCTCAGCAACCCTTTCAGAAATTGCATGGCCTTTGAATAGTTCTAGGGAGGATATTTTCCTCCGATATCCCAGCCAATAAACCTTCTCTGAATGTTAACGTTGCCACACCCATGTATTGCAGTCCCAACTATCTTGACAACAAATCTGCCGGCGCAAATCGCATTCTAGGCCGAGATTCCTCGGAGTCTACAATGCCCCTAGTGGAAACACGTTAGCAAACGCAGACTATTTTTACTAAGACTGATGGACGTCTTAGACCTTGTCCGGTCACAGTTGCCCAGGAATATTTTAACCAGTCTCAGTCCACAATGTTCTTTTGACTTTCACCTCAATTCTAATGGTGAGAATGCTTATTTATTCCTTACCTTTAAGAGGGATCAGCCCATGAAGAAAACTGCTGCTCGTTTCCTAACAGATTCAGTCATTTCTTTCCTCACTACTCCAACCTGTCTGGCACCCAAAAGAGGGTAATTCTATTATTCATATCTAATTTAGCTAAAATACAGTTCTCACCGAGAACATGAATACTTGTATTGCTTCTTGAACGTTTTTAAAGTTAAGGGTACTTTGTGATTTTTGGTTTAAAGGGTCCTTTTTTTTTCAGTTATGTGGCCCTCAGTAAATTTTAATTTATACTTATATTCGATTTTTGAAGTCAAAGATTCACTTTACATTATACTGTTTACTATGAAAATGGCCTGACCATCCAGGTCAGCGTTTACATTTTCGACTCCTTCGGCCTAGCGTGATTAGGGATTTCTTGCCAACTGGTTTGGTAGAAGAGTTAGTGATTCCGATATTGCTTTATCTCAGGTAAATTCTAATATAATTCTATTCATTTTTCTATTTATTTTGGTTATTTGTAATTTTATTATAAGTCAACGTGTGATTTCCGTACCTAGTTTTACCAAGATATTAGCATCTTAAAGCAGTCTAAACCTTTCTAGATATGTTCTCTATTTATATAATTAAAATGTAAATTTACTTTCAGGTTATGGCAGTCTGGATACCCAAGCGTGACACTATGGAAGTGTTCGAAAAATTTTTTGATTTGGAATCTGAATCAGAAATCTCTGCAGACCAGGTCAAACCATACAGAACTCCGAAATTATCCCCTGTGAGCTTAGTTGAAAGCCCTAGTGAACATTTTGATAGGTATAACTTTTACTAATTGAAACTGCATACATTTCGCTGTTTTATTTTTCAAATTAAATGGAATATATTCATTATAAATTACTGCAATTTATCATGACAAGAGATTATAGTAAAGAAAGCTAGAAATCTTGGAAGCTGTTCATGTTATTCTATATCTGAATACGATATGGCAATCCCCAATGAAAGACATGTCACCTTGCCACTTGCCACCTACTCAATCCCATCACATCTTCGAACACTGGCTCTAGAAGTAGAGAAAATCAAATTCAATCTGCACAAATCTAAACACATAGTCATACAAACCGAAAAATCTCATTTGTCCATACATTTAAGCCATATTTCCCTTCTAACCGTCACAAAAGATCGTTATCTTGGACTCTTGTTCGACAAACAACTAACCTGGAATTCTAACCCATGTTCGATTAAATAGAATTTATATGGATCAACAAATCTACTATCCTTTATCATATTTAATTCCTCCAGACCGAAATCATAAGCAACCATAATCATTCTATGTCCACAAGGACTTTAATTGATAGACAAAGCCTTCATCAAAATCGGCTATTTAAGAGACATAGTCGAATCGCTATTATGTCGAATGGTTTGTTAACAGTGTCTCGCTGCATGACCGCCATGTGATATTACCTCGGTAACCCTAGGTAAGCTAGGTAGAGTTAGTCGTAATAATTATCTGTGCTGCCGAAATAATAAGATGAATAATATATAATTTCAGAGTCGTCATTTTCACAAACAGCCAAGCATACCAAATCCTAGTTCCTCCCAATAAGTAAGAATGCAATAAATTTTCCAAAACTTCGGTGAAAATTAAAAAAAAAAACAAAAAAATAGTTTTTTTTGACCGAAATTTAATATTTTTTTTTTTTTTAGAATATTAATTTCATTTGATATTTTTCACTTAATATTGCAGTTTTGTTAAGTATTCTTTCTTCTATTGCAAAATAATGTGTACTATAATTAGTTACTCCTTTTGATTCAGAAAAAACTATTTTAGTGCAAAAAAAGTGTAATGGAATCGTTTGATGTGTGATTCCTGATGTAGTAGATATCTTGAAGAGGGCGGAAGTTAGTTGAGAGATTTTGGAAGTTAGTGCTCGAATTATTAAACGGATTTTATAAAAATAAACTGTATTTGAACAATAAGAAATGGTAACTAATAATTATAAAATACTTAGGAATAAATAGAAGTTAAATAATTAACAAAATTAGAATGACTAAAATAACTGAACTAAAGTGCACAACTAAGAAATGTTAAGTTCGAATATAACTGTGTATAGACGCGTAAACTGCCGCTCGTGTATATAGACGTGATCGTTTGGTCGTAGATGATATGATGATCGTATCGTCGTATAAGATATAATAATCCTCTCGTTGCATATGATAGAGTTTATATATTGGTGTTGGCCACACTCACACCAAGACATCTGTCCTAGTGTGCCACCTTGTGCGACCTTCGTAGTTTGCTGACCTTATTTAGGTCAGTGGCCAACCTTATCGGTACAGTATTGAAAAGGCTTTGTTGTTTGTTTGGCCGCGGCTGTCTTGAAGCCGGCGGCCAATTAGGTCGCAGGTTATAAATTGTTCTTTTATTACTGCCATCCTTTGTTAAGATAGCAGCTGTCTGTTTGACATTGGTATGTCTTTCCATGTCATTACAAAAGCAATAAAACGAGTTCCTTTTTTCGCAGGTTGTCTCAGTATTTTCTTGTATCAATGTGTAGGAAATATAAGGATAGATACTGGGATTTAGTCCTACATGGAAAAGAAGTGGAAATGCAGATTGGGTAAATATCACTTGTTTAATAATAAATTAAAAAAAAAAATTCAAATTAAAAAAAATCTGGTGTGAAACACTCACACAACTTTCTCTTACTCCAGTTCTCAAAATTATAATTGATAAATGTTATAGTTAGTGTACCAAATTTAATGAAATTCGTCGAAAACTGAAAAAAAAACTAATCAGTAAAAGTGCACTTCCGGTTTACTAATTTTCTTGAAACTTGGAATTTTGGCCATTTATTTATTTCTAATTAATTTTGTTTGAATGACAGAATTGTATAATCAACTATGATAGCACTTTAGAGAAAAAAAAAACATAACCCCCACCTCTCCCTTAAAAATGCCATTAAATGAATTTTCCTAGAGAAATGTTTTAAATAAAAGTTGTAGATCTTTGTATGTGTAGTTTATATAAGAAGTTTCAAGAAAATCATCGGAACCATTTTTGAGAAAATCGTGAAAAAGTAGAAAAATCATTTAGTAAAAGTGGTACGTTCGGTTGAGGAATTTTGACAGATGATCCACTGTCAAGATGCTAAACGGTGATATATAAACGGAATTTCAAGTTTCAACTTTCTACTGTTTTTCTGTTTTTGAGCTAGGCTGATCACACACACACACACACACACACATATATATATATATATATACACCATTTGCTAAAAATCACTTTTTTGGACTCAGGGGACTTCAAAACGATATATTGAAAACTGGATATTGAAAATTTGACACGATTACAATACTTCCTCTTACTAGGAGTAAGTGAAAGTTAAAAAATCACAGATTCCCATTTACAAATCCATTTTTCTACAAAAAAAAAAAAAAAAAAAAGGAATAACATTTTCAATATGACCAAGAGTTTTATCATTTCTTCTGAAACCGTTTTGAGATGAACTGCGAAATTTTAATGTCTTTCCAAATCTGATTCTCTAAAGTGATGAAAATAACCCAATCTTGATTCATATTTAGCCCGCATCTCGTTTTCTTCCTTATTCAAATAGCTCGTTTGTCTTTATTTGAGAAAAAAACATTTTTAGGTTAAAGATAATAATGGAGAGCAAAGAAATGATGTTTTTAAATGAAGAAAACTGATCAGTTGTAGTATTCAGTACTCATGTGAATTTACTTGTTACGATGTATTGTTGTAGTTGTAATTATTACTAATGAAAAGTGGGCGAAAAAAAAAATATCTAGTGAATGATTGAATAGATTTTAAATTTTTGTTTCGCTATATTTATTCTTTTTTATTTTCTCATACTCCTAGGAACAGAAAGCATTGCGATCATGCCAGATTTTCCAAATTCGAGTTTTTTACCGGAAATACACATGTTGGGTTTCTCTGATTAAGAAAAACATGTTTTTAGTAAATGGTCTGTGTGTGCTGTATGTGTGTGTTTTAACAAAATTACACAATAACAAGACATCGCAGGAAGCTCGACCTTGAAATTCCGTTTAGGTGTTACGGCCATGCCAGGCTTACTGAATAATTTTCTCAGTTTTCCTCAATTTTCTCGAAAATGGCTACAATTTTTTTTTTTTTTGAACTTCGTATACTATCTACACACATAGTACATATTACTTTTAATTGAAACATTTTCCCGGGGAAATGTATTTTTTGGCGGTTGTGGGAGCACTGTAGCGTTATATTTTGCTCTAAAGTACCTCTCGATAATAATAGTTTTTATCACGTTGATTAATAATAATAATAATAATTTCTATACCTACCGGGACTCTAGTCTGATCGGTGCAGTAATGGCGGCTGATAAGGAGAATACGCCTTTAGATTTATACTAAGGGCGTCGTCGTGGGTGCAGGAGGTTCGGGCGCTGGATGGTGACGCCATAGACAAAGAGGCATCAATGATGTGGCTTATCCGTGGGCAACTTGCTATTCAGGATTATACGCACCAGGTATTAAATGCGCTGTATTACAGGAGATGTCAGTGTCCTGGATATCAAATGCAGATTATGCCACTATGCTACAGAAACGATCCACCACCTTCTTTCTGCTTGACTAATGTTGGTACAGACGGAAGACTTCATTGAAGACGGAAGTTTCCACTGAAGTTAGGTATGCGTTCAGTCATCCCATCCTACTACCAGTATGATCCCGAACCAGTGCTGGAAAGCTCCGGGCACACGCTATATTGGGTTCGCGTGATGCTCACGGATCGCATAGTACAGGGTACCCGACCTGATATTGTGTGGCACAATGAGAGTGAGGGTAACGTGAATAGAGGCTAGCTTTAATACAGCAAGCTGTAATCTTCCATTCCTGTAGGATCATCAGGGAGATTTTGCTGCAGGGGAAGGATGAGCCGCGGCCGTTGGACCACTGATGATGATGGCCACGTACTACTAATACTAAACAATATGTTCACTTACAATGATCCAGGTGCCTCCCTTGCATAAGAGCCCGAGACACCTTAATTAAAATAATAATAATAATAATAATGACAATAATAATATAGTAATTTATTGAATATCATAATACGATAAATATGTAATACAAAGTTTACAAGTACTTTACGGCTTGGATTAAATCCTTCAGCCGGGAATCATTCGTATCTATGCCAAATAAAATAAAAATTAAATTAAATAGAGAAAGTAAAAATATAAATAAATAAATGCTAAGAATAAAAAAAATAATGAAGCCACCAAATAGAAGTGTCTTGTTAAAATTACATAAAATTAGTAACAAAAAAAAAAAAATAGAAGTTGAAATTATTAAAAAATAAAGTTGTTTCCAACTTAAAATAAAAATGAACTTTAAAAAGTTTAAGTTAATAAATGCTTATATAAAAAAATCAGTCAAAAAATACCAGAGAAATGAAAGAAATATTCTTTTTAGTTTCCATGAATTATTTAAACGTAAATATCGATATCTTTTTAACTTATCCTAAAAATATATTTTAAAAATTCTGATTTCTCCAAGATAAAATTATTTAATTAAGTATAAAGTTATTTTTCCTGACTACAATTTTAATAACAAATTCTTCTTTCCTAACTTAGAAACATATTAGAAAATCAGTCATATCTGTATAAGTATTTATTTATATCTGAATTCAATATAAATACAAAATTTAAATTTTTACATATAAATTTATAATTTTCAATAATAATATTACTTTAGAATTTACAGTTATGTATATATATCGGAGCATATTTTTTACAGGTAGTAAAACCAAAAATATTCTCTGGCTAATAGGTCAAAAAGCCGCCATACAAGAACAATTAATTTCACTATCAATATTCACAACCAAAATTCATTTTTCTTCCCATCACTCTTTTAATATCATTAACTCATTTTATAAAGATAAATAAACACACAAAAAAAAAACATTAACAATAAAAAATAGTTTTGCTTATTTAAACATATGATTATATTTTAACATTTCTTTGTCAAAAATATGCTACCTATAATTTTCTTCTAACCCATCAAATAACTTAATTCTGAAATAACTATGAAATAACAGTAAAATGAGACGTTTATAATGTGTATTAAAGTATATTATTTAAACTCGTTCTACATAACAATACTTTATATGAATAAAAACGGAATTACAATTATTATTATTATTATTTAAAACAAAATAGCGAAACGTTTATTTTTCTTTTTTATTTTTAAATGAAAATTACAACTTTATCTTACTTTATTTGTTTATTATTTATTTCTTTATTTTTGTTTAATTAAAGATATAAAACAACTTGCTATCCATATTGACCAGCAATTTTATATCAGTTGGAGGAATTGATGTAAAATTAAGCGAATGGATCTGTATTATCTAAGATGAAGTTTTTTTTCCCTAAAATTCCACTTATTTCATCAATACCAGTGTAGTTCCATCAGATGACACAAGTCCCATGTCCAAATCCCAGAAAAACTTTTTATTTTTATTTATAATGTAGGTGTTCCTTACTCTAATTCTCGCTAAGCAGATCACTTTTTAAAATTTTCTTTCTTATCCAGAGTAGAAAATTTTCTTTCAAAATTAATTTCGCTTCTTCTACAGATCGAATCTGAGCTAAAATGAGATTATAATCTTTATTTAAAACAGTATGCTTTTTCAATAACGCACTTTATCAAATCTATAACATTAACACCTAACGTCCAACTACCAAATTAGGTGTCGTGGACGGAGCGGAAGCACCTACTTTACTATTAACATTTTTCATACCAATATAAATTTAGTAGTTATACGCGGGACTCGAACTGGGGTCCTCCCACTAACAAGTTCATGCTCATAACACTACACTAACCCCCCCCCCCCCCTATAACATTAACACATAATTCTTTCACAATTTCATATTCACTTTTGTACAGATCATTTCTTATTCCTCCTATAATAAGGTTCTTTTCTCTTGTCTTGTTAACCAGTTTTTCCACAGTATTCTTTAAAATTTTCTGCTCTTGATTTATAGTAATTAGAAATCTTGTTTTAGTTTGTTATTCTCTTCTATAGTTTTCAACCATTTTCTCCTTTAAAGCCATAATATCTGCCCTAGTGGGAAGACATTAACATTTTTTCATCCTTCAGTGCGCTTAGTTTTTCCATGAGATTTTCCAATTTTAGTGCACAGTTTCAAATCGTTTTTCCTTTTTATTGAAAATTTTTGTCTTCTGGAGAACTGTACTTACCTCTTTTTTTAAATTAGTCTTTTGATTTACTGACATAGTCGTAATATTTTCTCTTATTTTTTTGTTATTTTACAGTTCTTAAAAGAAATATCAGTGTAGAGTAGAAGAGGTAAACAAAAAAGTAAAATTGATCTTTGTCCATTAATTAACAAATATTATATAGTATTGTAACAAACAGTATTGTTCTCTCTTCACGATAAACAGCACATACACATAGATATATCTCCCACACCACACTTTACAAACAGATATACAGATCTATGTATTTTAATCAAGTTAATTATGTTGTTTGCTTATAATTAAAAAAGATTTGTTAAATTTTCTTCATATTTCACCGTTATGTCAGAAACACACTATTTCCACTATATGCAAAAAATCCAAAGCTCTACGTTGATTTAAACTCGCGCTAAAAACATTTTTTTGAGACACGATGTTGACACTACCAAGTACAGAATACAATTCCTCCACTTAGATTAATTAAATAAGTTAACCGGAAGTGCGACTTTCTAACGCGTTTTGAGTTTTTTTTGTGCGAGGGAATTTTGTCGAAAACGACTATAACGATTTCCTTTAAACATAGTATGCTAACTTTAGAAAGATTATCGGAATCATTTTCCCCAAAAAATATTATTTTGGATAGTTGTACGGAATTTTTAGCGTTAATTTCAAATTTTATATGTAGTTGGTTCAGTGTTTTTTTAGAGCGCTTTACTAAGTACAAGGGATGTCCATCATAGTCACCATTCCTCTCAATGCAGGTGGTGAACCAGGGTATTAATTTTTTGATGCCTTCCTCGAAGTAGTTTCCCGCCAATCCCTTCGTCCACTTTTCCACCTCCCCCTTCACCTCCTCGTTGGTTGAAAACCTTTTTCCACCCATGTGCAGCTTCAGGGAGGTAATGAGATAGTAATCTGAAGGTGCTAGGTCAGGGGAATGCGCGGGATGGTTCAGGACATCCCATTTAAACGAGGCAAGCAGCTCCTTCGTGGCGTTTGCCGTGTGTGGTCTGGCATTGTCGTACAGCAGGCAGACTCCCTTTGTCAGCATGCCTCTCCTTTTGCTCTGAATCGCCCTCCGCAATTTGTTTAGGGTCTCACAGTATCTTGCAGAGTTGATGGTCTCCCCTTGAGGCATATATTCAATTAAAATTATGCCTTGACAGTCCCAAAACACGGATGCCATGATTTTCTTGGCTGAAATTGTGGTTTTGAACTTTTTGGCGGAGGGTGAAGAGGTGTGACGCCACTGTTGAGACTGCCTTTTGGTTTCAGGTGTGTAGTGTGCAACCCAAGTTTCATCTCCAGTAATGATGGAGCGGAGAAATTCATCTCCATGGAGTTTGTAGCGTCTCAAAAACTCTTGCCCGGCCTCCACTCGATTCAACTTGTGTTGGTCTGTCAGCTGTTTTGGGACCCACCTCGCGGACAGTTTCCGATATCCGAGGGTTTCTGTGATGGTTTCGTGTAGCAGAGATCTGGAGAATTGCGGAAACATCGCAGAAAGTTCATCCACAGTCAATCTGCGATCGTCACGGAGCGCCTTTTCGACTTTTTCCACAATTTCGTCAGTCACAATTGAAGCTCCTCTGATCATCATGCACAGACGTACGGCCGTTTTTAAACTCGCAATACCACTTGAACACACTCGTACGATTCATAGCTTTATCACCATATGCAGTTTTTACCTCATTATAAACCTCAACCGGAGTTTAGCCCTTCCAAACGAGATAACGGATGAGGCCGCGTATTTCACACTTGGCGGGAGATTGGATTGACATTTTTCACGAAACGTATTGTCGCGTCGACAGTTCTCAACGTACTGACCTCGAACCGGACTCGTTGCGGAGGGGAGGAATCAGGCTACACGACAATGGAGCCAACATGTCGAAAAAAAAATCCCTCCGGCCGAGACTTACTTACTGGACATGCCTCGTATTTCATACCGGATTTTTTTACTGAAGGAATCTCAAAAAGTATATTCTGGTTTATGGAAGTATTTAGGACATTTTTCTATCCGTTCGTGTATGGTTCTTATATGGTACTTTGCCAGGAGTTTTGGAATGTTTTTTGACACTCCTTGCACATATGGGAGCTACCAACAGCCATCTGTAGAAGGAAGGGGGAAGCTAAACCTCACCTTCCCACCTGCTCTACACCACCCACTCTACATCTCGTGAGTGTTGTTTCAGCTTTAGAAGCGACACTACCCTGTAGAAGCCTATTGTAATGTGGGCGAAGCGTCGGTTTACAATAAACCACTGACGCGGGTGGGCGAAGCGTCGGTTTACAATAAACCACTGACGCGGGTGGGCGAAGCGTCGGTTTACAATAAACCACTGACGCGGGCTCAATGCGAAGACCTTAGTGCTTTAATGATCGCGGAAGCCTGAAAAAAATATATTTTTGGTTAGTTCAATGTTGGCGCCATCTACTGGAATATAATGTTATCATACTTCTATCTGCCTGGATTGATCCTTGCACCCCCACCCCCACATTCCCTTGAGAGTGTTGCCCTCCCAGATATGCGGAACCTAGTATTGATGATAAAAGATGATACTGACCTATGTAGTAGTATACACTGTTTCCCTGGCTTCCTGGTCATAATTCTGGCACAGATGATTAGACGATCTGCTATTTTGTGTAAATGACTTACTATCCAAGCATGTGATTCAATATCCTACCAGGTCTCTAAATTGTATACTTTTAGGGAGAGAAGATACTTCAAGTACCCAGTCTCTCTAACTATTATTACCTTTTGAACTCTTCATAATAAAAAAACAATTAATTAGATCAGGTTTTGTACGACGATAATAAATAATTATTTTACTGTTACAGGAGAAGAATTGTTGATGATGATATAGTATTCATCTTTGAATTTTGCAGTTACAATGATGTAATAAGATATGTTGACTTATGCTATAACCATATAACAGGCATTGGATTGGCGCTAATCGCCGAATATGTTACGGTAGTTATCCCATTTGTTATATTTCATTGCAACATTAGCTTTAGTACGCATTATTGTATTGTATGTAGTATTAAGGATACCCCACATCGACGCGAAACATTCGTTGCCGCGGCAGACACAGAACCGCAGCGGAACAATATACATGGCGGTCTGTGCATGTATTCACACTGGGTGATGCGGATTCCGCAACGACCGCGATAGTAGAGCGTCGTTTCACTCCAACGCTGCTTACAGATTTTTCCCGTTGCCGCTATTGTTTCGCCGGACTGGAATTGTAGAAAAAATGGTATTTTCCATGGAGAAGCTGATCGAAACAGTGAAAAACTATCCTATAATTTATGATCTTTCACATGAAGAATACAAAAATATAAGAAAAAAGAACAAAATTTGGGACAATATAGGGTTAGATGGGAGAAAGAGGTAAGTTTATTATATTTTTACATATATTTTTTTGACTTTTCCTATATATATAAATAATGTAATGAAAATAAGTATACCTAGTACTTAAATACAGTGGGTAGATGCTAGTTATTAAAAAAATTGACGAACTTTTCACGTGTTTCAAATGCCTAGGAAATTGCACGTCTTGATCTCTAGGTAGGTCTTGGAACTCATTTAAACCTGGTTCTGGAGGTTCCAAATCTTCAAAATATCTATCATCACTCTTTTCTGTTCTTAAAAAGTTATGCAATATGCAAGCTGTATTTACTATTAAAATACTATTTTCTACAGACAACTTGTCTGTAACATATTCGCCATTTTTGTGCTAAAATTCCAAATCGTCGAATTGTCGAAACATTCACTAAGGAAATCTAATATGGAAAGATCCAATATTCGCTGCCGCTTCGTGTGGGCGAACATGTTCCGCTGCCGCGACGCCAGGAAATTTTCCGCAGCGGAAAGTTTGCATCCGCCGCGGCAGCGAATATTTCGCGTCGGTGTGGGGGATCCTTTAATCTATTAAGGTATGTCGGCATAACAAGATTTAGATTGAACGGTTCAACAGGATAGGAGTTGGGCGTAAAGCATTACTTCTTTTTTTTATATTTAAAATTTTTGATTTGTGAGACTTAGAGAAAAAATCTACATATATTTATGTTTAAATTGTTCAAAATTTCTTTCATTTAAGATACAATTTAATGTAAAATTTGATCACATAAACATTATTTTACTATTTTCCATAGCTCAATCACAATATAATAGGATTAAATGTGATGAACAATGAAATCAAATCTATATCAAAATTAACCCGAAAGCAACTGGGATTAATGTCTAACTTAAGGCAGGTGAGACTGAATGGAAATCCACTCAATAAGCAGGTACTTATGTTTATTGCCTAACTTCAATAAAAGTACATTTTTTTTTCTTAATTATTCTATACTCATATATAAATTTCTATCCTTAAGTGGACAAAGTCTAATTTTATTTCATTTAATATTTCAAAAACCAAAGCAATGATTATTGGAAGTAATAGATATATATAAGTGCAATTAATTTGGACTTAATCCCCAAAATTAGTGAGAAATAATGTAATTATACCTTATGTTGTGACAACAACATTTGTTTAGGCAATTGTTTAGGATTAACAATTTCCAATAATTTGTCTTGGAACAGCCATGTTAGCAATATTTCCAAAACTGTTCATAAATCCCTTGTATCAATTGAAACTCCATAAAAACATGCTACCTATATCTCTCCATAAACAGCTCATTAGTAAATTAATATTTCCTTATTTTGATTATTATTCCATAGTTTATAATTATCTAACCTCTGAACTGAATTTAAAATTACAAAGATCACTTAACTCCTCCTGCATCCGATTTATATTAAATGTTAGGATATTATCGCAGTTTAAACTGGCTTAATGTTAAGTACCGCAGAAGATATTTTAGTGGCAATTTTTATGTATCTGATGCTCAAATTACAAATACCAAAATATCTGGCGAATCTGTTTGCGGTAAAAGCTACCCTAGACTTACGAACTACAAAGACTGTTGATTTTAGACTTTACATACAACCTTACAGGACTGCTACATGTCACAATTCCTTTAACGTTACTGCCAGTAGAACGACTTACCTACTGACATGACGAGCAAGAAAACACTTTTTAGTTTTAAATTTTATTTTTATAATTCTTTATTTGTAAAGTTTAGAGGAAATTCTTAAGTTTTTACAAATTCTTATTTTTATTTCTATTATCCTCATTATTAGTATTAATTTTAATTTTAAACCTGTGTACAGTTATTTTAAATAGTTTTATTGTAATATTAATGTAAATAACTAGAGAGAATTTATTTTAGTTTTATTTAATTTAATTAGATCAGAGAGTGATAATTTTATTTATTACGAGATGTAAATTTATCTTTTTTCCTCTTAAGGGACATAGGTCCCAGGGCATAATAAATTTATCTTTTTTCTTTCGCATATAAACAAACTCATGTAGTATAACAGTGTTCTCAAAAATATTAATTGAAACATAGAACCTTTTCATAATTGTTTTGTTTTATGTGTGCAGATGGTAAAAGAAAAAAAAAATTATTTTCCTGATGAAAAAGAATATTAAGACAGATTGTAGGAAAATAATGATATGTAAAATTTTGGAGCTGGAAAGAATTTTCTTTTTCATAAATTCTCTTTAGAAAGTAAATTGTCTTAGAGATCAAAGAAACTGGATGGTATCTTTATCGAGAAAATTTCAGGATAAAGGAAAAACCGTTCAGTAAAGTCTTACAAAATGTCAACCAATTTTTTTTTTTTCAAAATTTTTGCAATTATTATTAACATTGTGTATATTATTGTATAATATATGAAAATTGGCACTTTAGAGGAAAGTATAATATCACCCTTCCAAAACTGTAAAATGCATGTTTCCAGAATTATTTATAAAGATGGTTAAATAATCTGTACATTTTATGCGACAAATCCAATCAGTATGAGCAAATCATTTCTGTATCTTAGTGGCCCTCTTATTCGTACTTTTTTTCGCAAAGTGGGAAGGCTTTCTGCTTTATTTTGTGTAAATAAGTCCCGCAGAATCATGAGTGGATTCAGTCTACACATTTTAGTCAATAAATGCTTATTCACTGCTAGCCTCTGAAACCAACAAGGTTTTTCCCACTTCAGACACATTAATCTTGCAGAAGGCTCCTTGCTCTGAATTATGGTATTCTAATTGCTACCTTTCTAGTAGATATTTTCCTCATTAAATCAGCAGCCTTTTAAAGCTTTAAGCTTTTCTACATTTACACAATTTTTTTTATTTTGTTTACCTCTTTGACTACCACAAGGGGCAATCATGAGCCCAATACTCTTCAACCTCTACTGCTAGGACATACCTGAGCCTATTACAGCGACATTAGCTACCTACGCGGACGATACCAAGTTAGCCTCATCCAATACAGACATTAACGAAAGCATTACTGACTTATAAACATCAATAGACTGTATATCTAGCTGGTTTCACCGATGGAAGCTAAAGTTAAACCCATGTAAAATTGAAGCGAAAACCTTCGCTCTCCGGCGGTTTCGAAATGATGACCTTCGCCTACTAACAATTAACTACCAGGGAATTCCCTAGAAACAGAAAGACCAAGGAGTGCCTTATCCGGGTGTAATCCTTGATACAAGACTCACCTGGAGACTACACATTAACACTAAACTGCAACAAGCATACACTCGACTGAAGCAGCTATACCCACTCATTACCAGAAACACACCACTCAGACACTCCTGTACAGTACTTTTCTACAAGACATTTCTCAGACCACTTGTGACATATGCCTGCACATTTGGATAACAGCTAGCAACACACTGACGAAACGATTGCAGACTTTCCAAAACAAGGTACTGCGAATTGCACTAAACGCTCCCTGGTTTGTCAGAAACACACAAACACACAGAGAACTTGACATACCAGATATAACACACACATGGCTAAACTTACAGATAATTCTTCCTATCGCTTCACACACTACCCTCAGCTTCACATTACCACATAGGCGAGCCTACTTCATCCAGAAGATTAAAACCCAGACTCTACCAAGATCTCTGAGAAGACTCATCTTTGTTTTACTGTTTCTGTTCCTTTTCTTTCAATTAGCCCTATGTGTAAAGCTCTAAGTGAGCTGGCCCATACTAATTTGTAAATAAAAAAAAAAAAATTTGAAAATAATTCCAAACCGTAGTTTTTCTGAAGTCCTTTTAAATGGGCATTTAAAGTAATCTATACAGAAAGAAGTTTGGAAACAATCTCTAAGAGAGGAATTTATGGTGCTCTTGAATGATTTTGAAGCTGCAACAATGGCATTTACAAGTAAAACCAGCTTTTGAAAATCAACAGCAATTGAAGAGTTCATGATCCGTACTTCAAGCACTTTAGCGCCAAGTATAAATTTTTTGAGAATAAATATTCCTAAAGGGGTATAGGTATAGATGTAAGAAAAAGGTGAAAATAATTGAAAACCTTTGGTTATAATGTTACAATGTTTTAGGGCCGGATCAATGCAGCGTGCCTACTCAAATATAACCAATTGGAACTTCTAGATTTAGCAGAGACTTCTCAAAACTTACGTTCTGTCGCCTGGATTGCCGAATTCGCACAGAATTGTACTTCAATCAAAGTGCTGGACGTTTCTCGTATTCTAGGACAGAGAGGTTACAATCTTCGAACGTATCAAGTAGCATTTTTTTTCTCTGATGTTTTACAGGTAAAAATATAAAAATACAATTGCTTTTAAAGAATAAATTTTGAAAGCAGTCTTTCCTGCTTACAGCGAAAAGATTTAAATTGAATCTAAAATTTTTGTCTTGCTTTACTGCATAAGTAAAGTAATACTTTACTAAGTTTTGACTTGCTTTACTGCATAAGTAACGCGAAATTGAGGTTCCAACAAATATATGTTTTTTAATAAGTGTTTATAAATATGTTGTGGCGTTGGTTCCCAGAGCTTTCACAGAAAGTATCTCTGAAGTTTATAAATATGTCTGAAACGAATGAACTGTATTTTGTATCTGCTTGTGATTATTTTGTTGTTGTGTATGTATATGTATATATGTACCCATATCTATTATGTATAACAAATAAACAGAAATATCTGAAGGATATAAAGGGGAGAGTTGTACTGTAGCAAAACATTTGTGAACAAGTATATGTATATGACATTGTAATAAAATATATTGAATTTTAATAAAATACTCGTAAATTACGTTAATAAAATATATTAATAGCCCAGACGTAAGAGCCAAGCACAATAGTGTTAACGTCGATTAAGTTTTTTTATTCTTCTTCTCCTTAGCTTGCTGTCTGTGCAGAATAGCTAGATTCTCTGCCCAGGTTTCTTGCGGCTTTCATCGGCGTTTTAGCTGTGGCTGGTGGTAAGGTGTTTATTGTCGATGATAATTGCTCTATTCATACTATTTGCTCTTTAATTTCATAGTGTGATTTTGTTTTTGTTTATAAAATTGAAAATAGCCTAATATAATCCGTGGTATGGTTTTGTGAGAATGGTATGCACATTGGCCGATAGTGTACATTTTGCATTTATGATAACATTCATAGTTTATCTCTAGCCTCTCGGTGATTTCCATATTCGAGAATCAGTGGTTGGCGTCGATGATTGATTCAGACGGACATGAGCATACAGGGTTGACTGAGATTCCTATACGAGACAGATGATGAGGAAAAATGTTATGGTTGAAACGAAGTCTGGTCATGGTTGTAAAGAAACTTCTACTTTCTGGTAGGTAAGTGAACTAAGGTTTTTTTTGGGATTGTCGGCTGTAGGGAGGTGTAAAATTTACCATTAAGGATATTTTAATGTCCGCTCCATACTTTTTATCATTTATAAATCTGAAGACGTTTAGATTTGGTTCACACTTAGCTATGAGGTAGCGAATATGAGTCATCCAGAGGAGTTTCCATCCAAATACATTCCCAATGCCTTCACAGGGTCTGTCGGAAACTACGATTAAATTTAAATAATTAATAATAAATAATAAGATGGACTAGTTTAAAGCATCGGTTTTATTAAAATTATCTGGTAATTTGTTGGAAATTTGTAAGACATTTCGAGAGGAACTTGAAATTTTTATAAAGGCGGCAGATGTTACTGTTCCTCTTAAGAATCTAGGATAAAAATTTGCAGGTATATGAAATATCACTGCAGTTGAATACAGACAATTCATTAATTTGTTCAATATATGTGCAGAAGATAGGAATATTTTTGAAACAATAAGACATTTTGAAGATTTAAAAAAATACCTTGCAGCAGCAAACTTCTTGTTTAGTACAGGTATTCAAGAAGAGTAGAGTAGAATTGTTTGACTTTTATATAATGGGACTTGAAAATTTCGATAAAGATTGCGACTATAAAGAAGAACTACAAGGCTTGTGGGAAGGAAAAAGGAGTTGGTGGCCTTCAAGGAAAAAGGCTTCAAGAATTATTTCTACGTGAAAAAGATCTAACACTGAACAGAACTATTGAAATTGGAAAATCTTCTGAAATGGCAATAAAAACAAAATTTAATCAATCCGACTGAAGAAGTGATCGAATAGTAAAGAAATCAGAATTGATGGAGAATAGACAGGGCAAAAAGAGGACAAATTAGTTATACCGCAGACCACTGGATGAAAGGTCAGGCGACAAGAAGAGGGAGAGAAACTAGTTTAGTTTATAAGTTTATTGAAATATATACATAAGTATATTTAATCAATCCCTATATATAGTATTACACCTAAACTCATAGGACCTGGATAAATCCGTCAGTCCGAGTTGCAATAGACACAAACATTAAACAAACTATCTTATTATTTATTTATTATTATTCGGGTGCCTAATGGCGTGGGACCTAAGCCTATGTGGCTTTTATCCCCCCGAAACCCCCATGTTCCCTTAGTTAATCTCCCCCGGTAGCTTACCGGTTAATCTACAATATCCCAAGATAACCCTAAACTCCAACTCGCCCAAGCAATCCTGCGAGACTGGTGCCCTCCCAAATACGCGAAACCTAGTTACAGCGAAAGGGGACACTGACATGAGTAGTGGTACACCGTTTCCCTAACTCCGTCGTCGCAATTCTGACAAATGGGACTAGGCGTCCTCTTTATGTTAAACACTGGGTCCCTCCAGCGTTTCTCCAAGACTCTCATCTCCCAAAGTCTAATCTGTTTATCCCGAAACGTCTTTGTGACGGCAAGGCCGGTTCAGGACCACAAAATGGTAATACTGATCCCTCCCTATCCAACTGATCCGCCCTCTCATTGCCCTCTATTCCCGCATGTCCGGGTATCCAATAGAGGCGCACCTTATCCCTTCGAGCTAAAGCATTAAGCCTTCTCCTGCATTCTCCCACTAATTTCGAACTCCACCAAGGCTTACTCAAAGCCCATAGTGCGGCCTGGCTATCCGAGAAAATCCGCACTTCCTTGAACTCTCCCTGCCACTCCCTCGCAAGGCGGCAGCATTCAATAATGCCCACCACCTCAGACTGGAAGACAGTAACCAAACCACCCAAGGCCACCGAACTCCCTCTATCCAACTCCTGAAACCATGCTTCCGCCCCTGACAGGCCAGTCCCCACCTGCCTAGAGCCTGAATAGCAGCGAATAATGCCGTTACCCGACACCGTTGGTCTCGTGAGGTTATCATCCCCGATACTGCCAATACTGATCTCATAATTCCTCTCAAAACCCCATTTCTTGCTCGTCTCATCGAGTTTAGATAGCAGAAATCGGTTCACTCGCCAAATCTCATCCTCAATCGTAGTGTGATACCCCCGAAAGGTTCTCACCCATTCTCCCTTGCACCTCATTCTGAGCTACCCTTTCATCGCCTCTCCCACTACCACATATTGAAGAGGCCCAGCAGCATCTCCAATGCCACCGTCGGTGTCGTTCTCATCGCGCCAGTAATAGCCAAACAGGCTGTGCGCTGCACTCCTAGCAGCTTCTTGCTATTCCTCCCCACCAAGGAGCCAGACCACCATGCCACTGCGGCATAGAATATCCTTGGCTTCACTAACTTCTCGTAAATCCAGTGGATACCTCGGGGATTAACTCCCCACGTCTTACCCGCTAATCTCCTACATTGCCAGAAAACTCTGTCCCTTCTCACAAACATACTCAATGTGGTTGTTAAATAGGTATTTACCTTCACACAGTTCTTATGTTTTTGCTAACTTACTAGATGTAGAAAATAAAGAAAAGTTAAACCACTTATTTTATTTTATCTCTGAGGCTTTGGAGGAAAGATATACATAGGTTTTTGAAGGTATTATTTAATACCTACGAGGAGATCCCTCAAACTCCTTCCCTAAAATAATTTGTATAAATGAATAAAGTCTATTTAAATCATTGTTACTATCTACTTTATTAAGCAAGTATTTAATATTATTTTATTACTTTGAAGATTAAGCTGTAATGTTTCTTCTTGTGACGTTTGTATTTTTTGTTCAGCTTTCAGCAGAGGTCAATCTCTTGCTATAGAAAATGTATAGTTTCTTTAGGCAATAAATAAATAAATATTGAATGAAATTTCTCACGAAATGTTTCAAGCAATTGGACCAGCCATTTCAAGAGATTTTGAAGCTGCTTTCAAAAATATATCAAATACAATATTCAATCAAATACCAACAAATGAAATTAGCCCGTAAATTTTATTGACAAGATTTAGATAAAAGTTCTTGAACTGTAGTTGGTAGTTACATATAAATGCTTATAAAAGCATTATATCTATCCTTCAATAGTCTTAAATTTTCTCATTTTAACATTGTATCTAAGTTATACATACGATAATATTAATATTCGCATCCCTCTATAGCTTCCAGCTGAAAAACAAATGTAAAAAATCTGAACCCTCTCATGAAAAAGAAAGGAGGGAAAAATATCATATCAAACATTATTCCAGAAAAATATCTTGGCAAATAATATGCCAAGAATCATCTTAATAGCTTGCAAAAGAAATATAATGTAGAAAATAGATAAATATTTGAATTTAATTAATATATTATTTATTTCTAGTTTAAAAATGAAGTGAAGTGTACGCTTTTTTTTTCAATATAATGTACATCTTCATAATTTTTTCAGTTTTTGTGATTTTCTCCGTAAAAACACCGACGAATTTTATTAAATTTGGTATACTAACTATAAAGTTTGTCGATTACAATTTTGAAAACTTGTGTGAGTGTTCCACCCGATTTTTTTTGTATTCTAATTAATAAAGTAATTAAAATTAGTATATTTGTAGTTATAAACATGGCCACCAGATAGCAACACCTACTGAGAAATCAATTTTATTTATGGTTATATAGTTTGTCACTAGGTGTCACTACTTCCAAAGATTTTTTTTTGGGAGTCCATTACACTAACCACTTCCCAAAAGATGCATTTTAAATTTTTGCAACACAGGATGGCGCTGTGATCGGGTGGCGAATTTTGGAACTACAATTCTATATACCTTGAAGCTTATGCTTTCTAGCGGCAATTATTTGAACTACTACAAATTCTAGATTAAGTAAGTGCTGCAGTCTAGCGGTGAATTAACAAACGTTAATTTAATTCGTTTTTAACCATTTTATTTTTTTTATTTCAACTAAAATGTAAAATTTGAATTTTTTTGTTTTTGTTTTGTCAGAATAGAGTACTTATTTTTTAGTATAAACTTCAACTACAACAATTACAATCTTAAAGCAGTTAAAAAAAAGAAAAATTTTACATTTGTTCCTTAGCTCTATATTTTTATGTCATTTATTAATCATTCAATTATCTGTTAAAGGGGGCTAATTGTGACTCTAAAATTAATTAAGTTATTTTCTCTCTTATTAAGTTACATGTATTCATTATATTTAATACCGATTTAAAATATTCTTCCAAATAATTGTGATGGGTGTTCTATCCCGAGACTTTAATTGTCCTGCAAATTGCCGTCACAAGCATTGCTACTGGATTGATAGAGAGCTTGCTATCATACAATGCAATCTCGCCAAGCGAACTTAATACGAAGAGTTGCAACGCTGAAACCATTATTAAAGGGTGCAAACAAGAAGAAACGTTCAGAGTGGGCTTGAAATAAAAGACTTCACAGTGAAAGGTTGGAGGAACCTTCCAGCTCAGAAAAACTACATCCATAATGCATAATACCCACCGCTATGCACAGACAGGGCTCGGTCATGGTTTGGGGATGTTTTTCAGGCTATGGAATAGGTGATCTCGTCCGTATTGACGGGATAATGAAAAAAGAAAATTATAAAAGCATTTTAGAAAATCACGTCTTACCCTGGGAAAAAATCATTATGTACCAGGACAGTGACCCTAAACATACTTCCAAATTATGTAGACAATATCTTGAGGAAAAAGAAGATGAAAAATATGTGTCAATATGGTCTGGCCCTCGCGAACCCCGGTCTTGAACCCAATTGAATTTTTGTGGGATGAGCTAGATGGAAAAGTTCGTATCAAGTCCCTAATTCTCCAAACGCTCTGTGGCAGATACTGTACAGTGTGTGGAGTAATATTGAATTCAAAACAATCAATAAATTGATTGAGAGAATGCCTAGAATTATAAGAGAAGTAATTAACCGGAGAGGTGGTCACTTTGATAAAAAAGCCGTTTAGTCGAAATTTATTTTTGGGAAAGATTTACAGTTTGTAATGAATTTGTTATCGCGTATATTATTGTGTATAGATTAAATATAATATTTATGAATTATTGGCATTTTATTTCATTAAATTAACAAAAATAAATATAATACATTTTTTATTTTAGGTGGTCCCAAACTTTATACCAGTAGTGTATATATTTTTTTAAGCAGGTCCATGCATGTTCAAACACAAGCTGAAGCAGCACTCTGTTTGCGTGCTAATGCTATTTTGTTCAGAGAAGTATATGCTTGTTCAAACAAGTTCAAGTATCGTCCTTTACAAATTCTGCGATAATTTTTCAATAATATAGTAAATATTTGTGAAATTTGAATATTTAACACAAAAATATTTTCCCACACTTACAGCCAAAATAGCGCCCCTAGAACGGGCTCTGAGGATATATACATTTGTTTCCAGATATAGAATGTAACTGGGTGAATTAACCGGCAGAAAGAACTACCTTTTTTTGAAATACAGATTTATTTTTTTTATTTCTTCGAACTGTTGATAGGAATTATATTTTTTTAATGAAATTGCTATAAGAATAATCAAGTGCAAATTTTGCTATCTAGTTTATTACAAAAATGTTTTTTTAATTTTAATAAAGGCACAAAACCAGTTCCCAAATAATTATAATTATTCACTTCTTCAATGCTTACCCCACCGAAATTCCAATTTTCGTTTGCACTTAGTTTACCACCCTTTCGAAATACCATCACTTTGGATTTTTTTAAATTAATGGTCAAGTTCCATAAATTGCAGTATTCAAAAGTTTTATTTATCATTTTCTGCAAGACTCTCGGGTTATCCGCTAACAACACCACATCATCAGCGTACATTAAACATCTAATGTTCACTGCACCTAAGTAATATGTATGGCGAGAAAATACTCGGGGAAAGCAAACATCCATGTTTCAACCCAACTTCATCGCGACATTCCCATCAACCCTAAAACCCTAAAAGATCGCGAAATTCCCATCTTCATCCAAACTGACGATCCAGTATATTTATATAACCCCTGAACTGCCTTGACAAATTTACTGGGTAATCCCATCATATACAATTTATAAAACAGTGAATTCCTATCAGGGAATCAAAAGCTGCCCTAAAGTAGATAAAAAATCCATATAAATTATGACGCTTTCGTCTTGTTTTCAGCTTCATAATATTCATTAATTGAATATATTATCGACTGTAGAATATCCTCTGCGGAACCCTGCCTGATTTTCTTTTAAAATATTATTATCATTAATCCACTTATCTAGCCTCAGTAACAGTAATCCAGAAAACAATTTAGCCATACAGTCCGAAAAGGAAATTCCTCTGTAGTTACTCACTTGCCGGGAATCTCCCTTTTTGTACAAAGAAAATATTATACTTTTCCCGAAACTAGCTGGAACATCATTATTTTCGTAAATTGAATTAAACAAATTTAATAACAAGTTCAGAAAACTATCAGGACAGGCTTTATAAAATTCATACGAAATTCGGTCAAATCCCGCCGCCTTTCCGTTTTTGGCTTTACTTATCACTTGCTTTAATTCATTCAGTTCCAAATCCCTATCAAAATTTTCATCTTTAATGACAGGTGGTGCATACAAAAAAGTTGTTCTAAATACCGGGTTTAATAAATTTCTAAAATATTGCACCATTCACTTTCCCCAATATCCGAATTCCTCAAAAAGTTATTTTTTTTTAAAAAACTTTGACCAAATTCCAAAAATCTTTAGACTCCTTTACAAATTTGAACTTATCTACAATTTCCAAATAATATTTTTGTTTCTTAACTAGACATAATGGGAGAGAAACTAAAAAAAGATAAGAACATTCATACAAGAAAACTGTAAGGATTTATTTATGAAAGTAGGAAATTTTTCAGGTGTTTATTCTATAACAGGAAAACAAAATATAATACCGATCGCACATCCACTGACACCAATGGCCGGCAGTACCCTCAGAAGGCTCGGGGTACAAATGTAGTTTGTAACAGAAACATTAAGTTGAACTCAACTCTCCACACAAACTTGATAACTTTACTCTGACGATGGACGAAAATCTGAAACCTTTCAATAACATCAAAAAAATATGCATGCTACGACTGATAAAATCCCGATATTACCGACCCATCCACATATTCAACAATAGAATTCTTTATTAATTAAAAGTGAAGTTAATATCGTGCCAACTGAGGGTATAATTCAAGCTTTTCTTTTCAGCACAACAAAAGTTTGTCCGAATTGCATTTACAGAAGAATAGATTGAATGACAATGATATAGAGCAACTAATGGTGGGACTTGTTGTACATCAAAATTTGAAAGTGATAGACCTTACTTGTAATGACATTTGTGATTTTGGGGCAGAGATAATAGCCAAGTCTTTGGATAAAGTTAAATCACTTATTTCACTCAGTTTGGCATGTAATAAGATCAGAAATGCTGGCACAAGGTTTTTATAAAAAAAATCATTCATTTATTATTATATTATTTATTTTACTACTAGTACTATATATTTTTATTGTATTATTTTAGAGCTCTATCTTTGAGACTACCCTATAGTAAGATAGCTATTTTGAACTTGGCACGAAATCAGATAGGTGATGAAGGCATGATAGATCTTATGTATTCCATAAGAAAACCTTATCCTCTACAGGCACTATTCATTTTTGGAAATCCTTTTGGCGAAACGACTTTAGAGGTAATTGTTATTTCAAATAGAACAAGATTTTTTTTCATGTTACAACAATTATTTCACAAAGAGAAAATTGGATTAACCATTTCTCTTGAATATTTTGATGTTTCTATAGACACTTTACCGGGACAACCTAAATAATCATACACAGCCAAAATTAATTCATGGTGTAAGAATTAACATGGGTTCGACATATCCATCAAATGAATGTGCGATTTTACTTGATAGTTTAATTAGTTTTTTGTGATCTTCTCATAAACAGCTTCAACGATTTTCTTTAATCTTAGTGATGGTGAAGCTAAAGTGTCAATCTACAAGTACGGTTTTACTAGCTATTCAGGAAAACTAAGTAAATGGAAAGAAGTTGTGAGCGAAGTTTTTATGGAAGCGAGCTATGGTTTGAACAATAAGGAACGAATTGGTTGCAGAAAGAAGTACTTGGTCCTTGAGGTGTAAGGTTCCCCTCTCAAACCGCATAGAAGAGGATATAGATTATGGGGATGACTTGTTGCTTAGTTTTCCTGAATAGCATCTCCATAATCTATATCCTCTTCTATGCGGTTTGAGAGGAGAACCTTACACCTCAAGGACCAAGTACTTCTTTCTGCAACCAATTCGTTCCTTATTGTTCAAACCATAGTTTGCTTCCATAAAAACTTCGCCCACAACTTCTTTCCATTTAATATGAGGCCTAACTCGTGGTTTTCTCTCTATTATTTTTGCCTCGTAGATACTTTGTTCAATTGATACTTTTCCTTTCTGAAGAGGTGGCCAAATCATCTAAGCTTCTTTTCTTTCATGATCTCTTCTAACAGTGGTGGCCTGTGAAGTTAGCAAGAGGGGTGCTGCATGAGTAAAACGGAACTTGTCTAAATTCAACTCAATTTAATTAAAAATAAATTCGCATGTATATTTTGTAAAGATATTTTCTGTTATACAAAAAACATGATTTCTCAAATAACTAATATAAAAAGAAAAAAAATCAATTATTTGGATATAAAAAAATCTATTCTTGGAGTTTTAGCTTCACAAAATTTTTAAAATAACTTTTCCATTAATTAATTTTTTGTTTATTTGTAGTTATTTATCTGTTATTTACCGAATTATAATATTAGAAATGAAACGACCTTGTTTTCTTATTTCAATTTTTTTTGGGTAATTCAATTAAGAAAATTTAATTGTTTTTAAGTATTCTAATGATCCATCCATCTTTGGGCCCTGACCCATCTTGAGAAACCTGTAAATAATGTTTATTTTATTGTATATTTTTATTCTATAAACAATATTATTAAATAATAATAAAAAAATACCGTTAAAAATTTAACTTGCAGAATAAAAATATTTTTTTTGTTTAATATAACCCACGAAATCGCGCACATTTTCAATCTACGCTGCCTGGCGAGCAGCTACTTACTATTGCACTACTTCGGTCACATTATTAAGGCTTGTTCGGAAATAACTGAATATGACCGTTTTTTTGAAAATGTGAATTTGACGCTTGATGAAATAATCCTTTCTTCAAAACCGATTTATTAATAGTATTTAAGTAATAATGACGCAAGGATGAATAAAATAATTCATCCAGAAAATATTATTTAATCATTTTGTAAATAGAGGAAGCATGATGAAATTTGATTTTCACATAAATTGATTTTTTGTATAATCATATTAAATTAGTGAAATAATATTTTACTAATATAAAATATATCGATATAAAATTTGTTTCGATATACGCAAACTTACCAGTGGTATGGCACTCCAAAATCTGATTTTTATAAATTAGTTAATCAGAAAAAACATAATTACTGATGCAAAAAATTCAATAAGTTTTTTGAACAATTTTTTTTTCTGGTTTTCTTTTTAAAAATCATTCCAATAATCTAATTGTATTCTTCTACAAATATTGCAGACTTTAAGCGATTGTCTTAAGACTTGCACATTGTCACCAAATACTGTGGACACTCATGTTACAATTGTGGATGGAGTGTTCTCTGTCGTACATTATCCATTAGGAGACAGGTGAAATTTTTTATATTATTTATTAGCATAAATAATATTAATATATTAATTACTGTAAATTAACTTTATTTTTTTCTACTAAGTTGCATTATTAGATAGTTGTAAACTTCATTTAACTTGGGAAAAATTGGCAACTCGTCCTGTTATACCCTTTACAAATATGCTCGTTAATGAAGATAATTGCCAAAAGTAGGATTGACTTATAACGTATCTTTAGATGTAATTAGAGAAGTGGGTCAAAATGGCTGACGACACCGAAAAAAGGGTTAATTGTAAGAGTAATAAATATAAAGCAAACTTAGTGGCAATTTCTGCTTTTATATAATTGTTGTTAATTATGTAGCTCAAATGTTTACTGAATGTCCAGGATTAGATAAAAGGAATTTCCCTTCCTTCCACTCTTCGGTGGAGGGAGGGATTATGTATGTACTTATATGTAGAGCCTGAAATAAGTGAGGAACAAATTTTTGTGGTTGAGGATGTAGTGCTCTCTGTCGATTTAACATATGTGTTTAAAGTGCTATACGAAATTCAAGGCCCTAAACATTCTTAAATATTGTAAGTTGTAAAGAGTGTTAAGTTCTGCTTAAGTTATATTATTATTATTATTATTATTATTGGAATAAGATTTGATATGTAATCTGGATTTATTTTTTAATTATATTATTACTTAACATATCTCAGTTAATTTAATATACCTGCCAATCTAAAACGTTACACACCAGAATATTGGACAAGAAGAGACTTTTTGCTGAATAGAAGGGTGGCTTTACTGAATTTTTTTTTATTTTTAATATTTGGCAATTTTCTTCAAAGTTGGGGTTCCACTTTTTCTTTTAAAGCCTATCACTTATGTTTAAAACAGTTTTCTAGGTTTGATTTTAACAGGGGATATTTCATGGGGAAAGCAACTAAACTGCCATATCAATTTGTTTCCATTAACATTCACCAGCATCTAAAAGTTAATAAAAATTTGTCAGTTTACCTGCTGAATTGTTGTAAAAAGAAATCATACGAGTGTTTTGTACCAAATTTTTGTCTGTATGCAGTAGTTTGGAGTATATTGTGTCTTCATTCTTAAAGTATACAACAGAAATTCATCATGCGATGTCTGGCCTAACACTGTAATTCTTTAAACAAGTTAGTAGAATGGTATTTCAGGGCCAAAAATTTACATTCCATTATAAAAATAAAGGCCGACTTGTGTCCTATTTTTTTTTAAAAAAAGAAAGAAAAAGGGTAGGAAATCTCATAGTTTTCCACTACCCTTGTAATAATTGTAACTAATTGACAGATTTTCAATTTTTTTAGTGTGGGAAATTAACCACTTTTTACTTTTTTTTTTACTAAATGGAATACGGGGCGGGTGTTGGTGTATTGGTTATGAGCATGGACTTGTAAGTGGGAGGACCCCAGTTCGAGTCCAGCGTATAACTAAATTTTATATTTGTTTAAAAAATGTTAATAGTAAAGTAGGTGCTTCCGCCCCCGTCCACGACACCTAATTTGGTAGTTGGACGTTAAGCCCGCCTGAAAAAATAGGCATTACTTTACTTTACTTTTACTAAATGGAATAGAATGTAAACATAATTATTTAAGTTATAAAAAAATATATACATATTTGTTAGAAGACAGTAAAAGGAAGTATCAGGAAAATGTGAAAAATGTTTTAAAAAATGTGAAACATAGTGATCAGTTTTGGTTGGCAATTAAAAAGTTCAAATTTAAAGAAAAGTCCGTTTGTCCTATTTCGTTGTCTCAGTGGGAGGAATTTTATTTATCTTGCCTACCACCCAAAATTTTCAATTATTCTAAATTTTTTTTGGTGATTTTTCATCCTTTTTTCGACCTTGATATTACGTTTGATGAAATTTTATTTAGTATTAAAAATAGTAAAAATAACAAAGCAACAGGTTGGATTTTGTGCCCAATACATGCTTAAAATATTTGCCCTCTTCCTGGTTGCATTATCTTCATAATCTTTTTAACAAAATATGACAACACGAGGAATTTCCAGCAAGTTGGCATAAAGTAAAGATGATTCTGCTGCATAAGAAAGGTGATAAAAATGACCCGGGAAATTATAGAGGTATTGCCATTTTTAATTGTATTCTTAAAATTTATACTTGTATAATTTATCAGAGATTTTCTGAATGGGCAGAATTACATAATTTACTCCCTGAGGAGCAAATGGGTTTCCGCAAGGGTCGTGGTTGCCGAGATGCTGTTTTTACATTGGCTTCCGCTATAGATATACAGTTAAGGATAAAGAGAAATAAGGTCTTTGCGGGGTTCGTTGATTTCAAAAGAGCTTTTGATCGGTCTCACATCTGAAATTTTGTCAAAATTTTGTCATTATACAATTTTGGTATCTGTGGGAAGACCCTCAGAGTTATTATGAATCTTTACGATAATGTCACAACGGTCATTTCGCAAGGGGTGGACTACTCTCGGGATATTAATATCTCGGAAGGGATCCTCCAAGGCGAGGTTTTAAGCCCGATATTATTCGCACTTTTCACGGCCAATATAATTATTTTGTCAAAAAAGGGGCCTAGGGAATTAACATTAATTCTGAGAGGGAATTGAACATGATTCTCTACGCTGACGATACAGTTCTATTATCTTCCAGTTTTTCAGGCACGAGACATAACTTAAATGTTCTTTTCAATTATTGTAAAGAAAACTCTCTTACAGTAAATACAACTAAAACTATCGTAGTTCCTTTCTATAAGGGGGGTCGTTTTCCGAAATATATTGATTTTTTTTTAATAGATCTTAAAATGCCTAATAGTTATGTGTATCTTGGCGTTCCACTCTCTTCTTCCGGAAATTTCAGATCTGCTTCTAATAATTTCTTAGGTCGGTTTGTGTCTGCCAATTCTTCTGTTTTTTCTTTGTTAAAAACCACAAGATCTGAATGTTGGGAAACTCGATGTGTTTTATACGAATCCATGGCTGAAAGTGTGCTCCTTTATCTCTCTCAGATTTGGGCCCCACTTTATTATAATGAATGTGAGAAAGTCCTACTTTCTTTTTTTAAATCACTTCTAAAGTTGCCCATTCAAACACCCAGCTCTTATGTCAGAGTAGAGATTGGACGGATTCACACGCAGTTTAAATTTTCAGCGAATGCTCGGTTGGTGGTTTCTTTTATTGAACATGGATGCCCATAGGTTGCCTAAGATATGCTTTTAATATTAGCTTACTTGGATGAAAAAAATATGGGATCACCGCATAATTGGTTCTCACATCTAAGATACTATCTAACACTTATTGGATATGAGCACCTTGTTCATCAAACTCCATCTTTTATTATGTATCATAAGAAGGACATGCTGGATGCCTTTCATAATTACCTTCTAAGTAAAGATATAGACGTAATAATAAATTCCAGGTTTAATGAATATTATAGAATAATCAGCCCACTTGGTAATAGTAATTCCTCCTTCTTGCTCTTTGATTGCCATATTGAAAAAATTAGAGTTATGACCCAAATCCGGATGATGTCAAAAAAATTCCCTAGAATCATAGTTATTGGTCAGAGATTACAATTTTCCCCAGATGAACTTTGTGGTTCATGTGGTGTTGGCCTTGACGACCTCTGTCATTTCCTATTTGAATGTCCCGCTTTGAATACTGTTGGACACAAATTTATAGATAAACATATCAACAAGCATGTCTCTAATTATTCCACACTTGAATTTTTAGAGCAAGTAGTCACCGTTAATTCCACAGCCAAACTGACAGATATATTCTTATTTGTTGTAAACTCTCTTAAAATATAAAATAAGTGAATTCATACTCAACTGTCTGTTTCTATCATAACTACATAAGTATTATTTTGTAATTCTTATTTAGAGAATTTTACTTTATTTACTTTTTGTTTTGTTTAATTTCTTTCATCACAGTTTTCTATTAATTTATTAAGAATAATTTAACTTGCTTAATGATAATTTTATTTTGCTAGATTTTATTATATGTCTGAACTTTATTGATAACAATGTGTAGATAAGATGTTTTATTTTTCTTCTATGCGAATTTTTTCAGTTCTAATTATTATTTTCTTACTTTATGATTCATTATGTTTATTGTTTTATATTTGGTTTTGTTTTTTCATATTTTTTTATTTATTTTAATGTTGCAACTCCTTTGCCAACAGATTGTATATTTGAGTGCAAATAAATATATAATTAAATTAAAATTACTAAATGGAATATGTACTAAATGTTTAGTTGTCTCAGGTATTAAGTAATTAGTTATAACCTCCAAAAATAAGTTTTTCGAAGAAATGGTTCACGTAAAAGTGACAGACCTTTGAAACCGCTTTCAAGAAAATCGCAAACTTAAATGAAACTCAGTTAAACACATTCCAGTTGGCGGATGTTGATGGAATTCTTAACGTCTCCAATCTTTTGGAGCAATCTAAACGGAATATCAAATTTGTACTTAGTAATAGGAGAAAATAAAAATTCTATTGTCGTAATCTATTTATTTTTAGAAATAACTAAAAAGGAAACAAAAAAACTTCTTTATAATTCTATATTATACATTTTTTTGATGTGTTTTATTTTTAATAAGATAACTAATTAACTTCTACATTTTAGATATAAACCTCGATACTATAGACAATATGAATCATGGAGACCTGGAGTTTGGAGATGGAATGGTGCACCACCTATGTATTATGGAATCAAGAGATTTGAGCCATCAAACCGTTTTAAAAGTCGAAACAAATTTCCAATGCCTACATGGGAATCTGACATCAATTCTTGTGGAATTTAATATAAATTGGCATACAAAAATAGAACATACCACAAAGTTAACAATTAAAAAAAAAAAAAAATTTATGTTTAAAAAAGAAACCTATGCATTTTTTTTTGACATTCTTTTCCTTTTATTTCTGTTTCTTATCTGTTTATAATATTTAATAAGTAAATAGACAAGCGCGCTATTCTACCAGACGTTTTTTCTTATAGAAGGAGGTTATTTGCTTATTGTAAAGGTATTAATAAGGGACATTTAGGCTGGTAGTTGGTTTAATTAAACATGCGCGAAGGAATTCAAGTACTTCATCCAACTAGGTTACATATTTTAGGGGAAAAGAATATTGAGTACTTCGCCCCCCCCGTACGAATCTATAGGCTGAATGTATTTATTGGCATGAATGTATTCATTAGCGTAAATGTGTTTATTAGCGTAGATGTATTTATTGGCGTGAATATATTTATTACTGTTAATATATTTTTTTTTGCATTGACGTTAGTGTAAATGTTTAGATTAGGTTTTTTTATCTTGGGGTTGAAATGATGAAAAGTGCAGGAACATTTGTTGAAAGTGGTGCAGCATACCTCCAACTAGTTTTACAGTAAATAGCCTCTTCAAAATAGATTATTTAGTTAAGTGTACATTATGATATAAATATGAAAATATTGTAAATATTAGATTAGCCGCATGTGCCATCCTAGATCGAGCGGCTGGTAGTATGAGAAAGCAAATCATGATTGAGGGGGCCCTATAACCACAGTAGATGATGCGCCTCCCTAAAAATAACTAAATAATTTTAATAAAAGAAATTAAACAAAAGTATTTTTATTTAATCAGAAATATAACAAAATATTTATCTCACAGTTAAAACAGATTAAAAAAAAAAAAAAAAAAATGATGTACTAATTGTAGAACATAAACCTACAACTTTAATTTCTAATATTTTCCGAATACATTGATTTTAGGAGAATCTAGGGGTACTGCGATATTAAGTTTCCCTGTAAACTCTATTTCAGTACCTTATAAGGCTCCACCATTAACATAATAATAGGGAAAATTGAATATATTGTTAACATTCTGGATTTTAAAAAAACGCCGTTGCGGCTTAATTGAATAGATTTTCAATTTTCGTGATTTTTCTCGCTAAAGGCTTTCTTAGATTACATAGAAACTGATTTCAGGGGATCATCGATGAAAAAAAAGAACGAACTAAACTCGAAAAATTCAATTTAAACGTAAAAATAGCTATCATGGCTTCCTTGAGAGATTGTTTGTACATCGAATGACGTCTTATGCAGCGTTGGCTCGTGGATAATGCGAATGGAGGTTTACAAATAAGTAGTATATTAAAATTTAGCATAGTTAAGTAGTATGCGCGATTCAACTATTAAAGATTAAAGTATAAAATTTGAGTTAGAGTACACATTAAAAACCTATTCTGAAATAATCTATAGAATAATATACTCTTGAATTTAGCATAGAGATGTCACAGTTTAACATCGAAAAAAAAAAGGTAAGTGAAACATTTGTAACTTACCTCATACTGCGCAAATATCTTAAACAACTTATTGAAGGTGGACACTTTCACATTTGAAATATCCGGCTGGCCGGAGTTCATATGGAGTGGAAGAAGGAGGTAAAATATCCTTTGATTATAAAAAACAAAAGCCTGAAGCACTTTTGCTCTAATAACTTCAGGAGTTAAGGTTTTTTAATTTATTTTTTCCTTAGCATGTATGTAAATGGTTATGTTTATCTGTGTAAGTAGTAACTTCGTACAGTGTACATAGGCACTGCAGCCTGAAATCTCTTTCTTTTGTAAGATATGTAACGGAGCCAAAGGTATGAGGGAGTATTCGTACTCACATAGGGCGAAACTTCCCTATGTTTCACGAGACGGCTATCCCGTCGCGGAACCTCATACTAGCCTATCCATCGCGTCCTCGTCGCTGGCTCTGGTAACATCTGCGCTCCACTTTGGTGGAAGCGTAGGTGGCCAAGATGGATGGCGAACGCAGAGGGTAGCCCTCGGGCTATTTGGGAACCTAGCACTCCCACGTACCTCAGCTACAATTACAGACTAACAAATGCAGTGGTATTCCCTTTAGGAGTGTGAGTAGGTGGAGATTTTCTTTTCTTCCGCCCTCTGTTTGGGTCGCCATAATTTATGTGCGGCCTGAATCTCTTGCAGTGAATTCTTTTGCTGCGGAGCTTCTGGGGGAATTCATACTGCATCACTTACACCTAAACGCCTTAACATTAAACACTTACACAATTACAGTTTTACACGCCAGTGGCACGTGCTGGTGCCACCCACATGTTTGCCGTGTGTGGATACCTGTGTCGTGGGGAAAGGAAGTCCTGGTGGTTGAGGGCGCAGGTTCACGCTAGAGGCAAGTTACCTCAGCGGGCCTGGCAGTCCAACACACCACTTTGGTTCCGGACTCCGCTAAACAGGCGGCCAGAGCCTAACCCAGCTCTGGTCAATCGGCTAGCGTAAAATACGCATGGGTGAGCTCCTGGGTATTGTGGGCCTTGGCTCACAATCCCCGGGCGCTATATCTCTGGGGTAGCTCTGGCGCTTCTTTATAGCGTCCCAATTTGTGAGGCTCCGTGGAGGGTGGAGAGCTCCGGAGATGAATTTTTTTTTTAACTTAATTTATGGATTTAAATCAAGTAAAATCGTCAGCCGAGGGCCCCTTAGAGGAGGGGGTCATCGGTGGTGGGGGAAACTCCTCTGTGCATCTTGGGTTGGGCGACCAGGGCTCGGATGCACTTGGGGGGAAACTGGATAGTATTTCCAGGAGTATGGAGAACCTGCTTCTGGAGGAGAGCGCGCCAAATGAATGGCACGTGGTCAAAGGAAAGAAGCGAGGCAATTCTGCGTCGGCCACGGCTGCTGCGAATTCCTCTGCGAAGGAAAAGGAAGCTAAGCCAACTTCTGGTAAGGTGTCTAAGGCAACTGAGCAGAAGAAGAAGCTTAGTGGAAGATACAGGCAAAGGCGTGCGAAGAGGATGAGATCTGCTCAACCTGCATCTGCACCAGCTGAGGATATACCTATTGGGGCTCAAAAAAGATCCAGAACCCCGGGGGACACGCCGCCTGGAATCCAGCCGGCAGGTAAAAAGCCCAAGATAACGGAGGCGGAGAGAAAGCTGTTTCTGGCCATAACCAGCAGCGATCCCTCCGAGCCTCTCTCTGAAGATGACGCTTCTGTCATCAGAAGGGGGATGCTCGCCATCGTTAGGAAAGCCATACAGGAACAGTCATGCAGACTGAAATTTATTCAGTCGGGCATGGTCTCTGAGGGCTGGTTTCTTCTGGCCTGCTTTGATCAGGCCACATTTGACTGGGTGTTGGAGAACGTTAAGCCTGGTTGGGAGGGAAGGCACTTCAAGCTTATGAAGGCGTCTGAGGTCCCTACTATGGCTAGGATCTCTATGTTTATTCCAGAGGGCAAGCATACCAGCGAACAAGTGCTGAAAGGTCTTGCCTTCCAAAATAATTTGGACGTAAGCCGATGGAGGAACGTGTATCGACAACAAGTCGAGAAAGGAGTATCCTTGGCTTACAGGATTGATGATGCTTCTGTCCAGGCGTTGAAGGAAGTTGACTTCCGTCTTTTCTTTGAGATGGGCAGGCTCTTCATCAGGTTGAAGAAGGAAGATGAGGATGCTCCTACCACTTCTTCTGAGGCAATGGAGCAGGATACAGGTAGGGCTGACCAAGATGGCAGCAAATAAGGTAGGTGGTGATTATTATTATCATTATTATTACTATTATTATTATTATTATTTTGTTTTTCACCTATCTGTTTCCTACCCGTGTTTTATTAGGATCTAACTCTTTCGATGTTGATTTGTGATTATGGCGGTTGACAGGGTAGAGATGATACAAATTAACTTGCAGCATAGCAAAGATGCAACGGCTAACTTATGCCGCTGTATTGCTAAGTTGCATACATATTTTATTCTAATACAAGAACCTTATGCCTTTAAAGGTTTGGTTCGAGGACTGAGTGTGGTTGATGGCAGACTGTTCGTGGCGGATGGCGGGAACATTCCTAGGGCATGTATTTTTGCCAGTCGGGGTGTCGACGCTGTCCTGCTTCGACAGTTCTGCTGTCGGGACTTGGTGGCGGTGAGGGTTGGTCTGGGGGTTGGTGGGCGTCGTCGCGACGTAGTTGTGGCTTCGGCTTACTTCCCCTATGATGGCCCCTCTCCTCCTCCTCAGGAGTTCATGGGTTTGGTTCAGTATTCGGAGACCAATGACATACCTATTATAATAGGATGTGACGCGAATGCGCATCATGTCGTCTGGGGTAGCAGCGACACCAATGGTAGGGGTCGCGCTCTCATGGATTTCCTGGTGGGCACGCGATTAGAGGTCCTGAATAGGGGTACTGAACCCACTTTTGTTACTAGGATTAGAAGACAGGTTATTGATATTTCCCTTGCTTCTAGGAATTTTAGTGGTCTGATTAAAGATTGGAGGGTGAGTCCTGAGGCTTCCATCTCTGATCACAGGATGATTAGGTTTAGTCTGGGGATTGATCCAATTACCCTGGCTAGTTATAGGAATCCTAGGAGGGCGGATTGGGGTTTATATTCTAGAATTATTGAAGATAAACTGACTATCCAATCAGAAGCCCCTGATGGTATAGTGGAATTGGAAAGGGAGGCTGGTATTCTTCATGAACATATCAGATCCTCATTCGAGGAGTCTTGTCCTCCCAAGGTGGTTAAGGGTAGTAAGAACCCCTGGTGGTCCTCTTCGTTGGAAAAACTAAGGAGACAGGTAAGGGGCTCATACAGGAAGGCTGTCCTTGCTGATTCTTCGGAATCATGGGATAGTTATAACAGTATTAAAAGAGCATATAAATATGCTCTGAGGAGAGCCAAGAGGAATTCCTGGAGATCCTTTTGTGAGGATATAAATTCGTTCCAGGAATCATCTAGATTGGTACGGATTCTTAATAAGGATAGGGACAGTCAGTTAGGTACCCTACGATACCCTGATGGTTCCTTTACAGGGGTGGAAGGGGAGACACTGCAGCTTTTGCTTGATACTCACTTCCCGGATAATATTGGTTTGAATGCTGCTTCGTCTTTGGTGTGTGGAAGGAGATGGAACCTTGAAGATGTATCCACCTTAGATGGGGTAGTTACACAGGATAGAGTCAGGTGGGCAGTACAAAGTTTCTCACCTTTCAAGTCACCTGGACCGGACGGGATTTATCCTTGTCTGTTGCAAAAGGGTGGGGACGTGTGCTGACGAAGGTATTGTTAAGATTGTTTAAAGGATGTTTGATGTTTGGTTATGTACCAACATTATGGAGAGAAGTAAGAGTAGTCTTTATTCCCAAGCCGGGAAGAAATGACTACTCTGACCCCAAGGCATTTAGACCCATTAGTCTTATGTCTTTCTTCTTGAAAACTTTGGAAAGGTTGGTGGATAGGTATATTACTGATGGCCCATTAAGGGATCATCCACTCCATCCTAACCAACATGCTTATATTGTGGGTAAGTCGACAGAGACTGCATTGCATTGTCTCGTCGGTAGGATAGAATCTGCTTTGGAAATAAAAGAATATGCCCTAGGGTGTTTCTTTGATGTTGAGGGGGCATTTGACAGAGTATCGTTTGATGCTCTCGAAGATGCCTTGGTTCGAAAAGGTATACATCCTGTCTTAATCAATTGGATAGGTGTCTATCTTAGGAGTAGGGTTATACAGGCATCTCTTGGCGGGCGCACCGTGATAGTAAAAGCGGGGAGAGGGTGCCCTCAAGGGGGTTGTCTCTCACCAAAGTTGTGGTGCGTCGTCATGGATGACCTTTTGGTTAGGCTGAACTCATCGGGATTTTATGTGCAAGCATATGCCGATGATGGTGTCATTTTATTGTTAGGGCGCTGTTTGTCCACTATTTCGGACCTAATGCAAAGCGCCCTTAACATGGTATATTGTTGGACACAGGATAAGGGTCTTTCTATTAATCCTATTAAGACCCAGGCAATTCTATTTACTCATAGAAGGAAGGTAGTAGGTTTTACACCTCCTAGGTTGTTAGGTACTTCCATACAGGTTAGCAAATCAGTGAAGTTCCTTGGAGTAGTTCTCGACAGTAAATTGAACTGGTCGGAACATGTTAAGACACAACATCAAAAGGCGATAATCTCCTTTTGGCAATGTCGAAGAGTTGTTGGTAAGAATTGGGGAATCACTCCCAAGATGATGTTCTGGATTTATTGCATGGTCATTAAACCTAGATTGGTATATGCGGCTTTGGTGTGGTGGCGTCGCATTGAAACACGATCCGCTAGGCAGCTGTTGGAAGAAGTCCAACGCTTAGCTTGTCTGGCGGTGACTGGAGCGTTTCGGACTACACCGACCGCATCTATGGAGACTTTGTTAGGGATTCCACCTCTCTTTGTGGAGGTGAAAAACCAGGCAATGAAAGCTTGTTATAGAATTAAACAGGCAGGTTTTTGGCAGGGTAAGCGATATGGTCATTCTACCATTTATCGTGAGATGCTTTTAAGGATTCCCATTACAGGCTTTCCTTCTGATAGGAATCTGAAAACTTTTGTCTTTGGTCATTCCTACAGGGTTAGGTTGCCTTCTAGGGAAGATTGGTTAACCCTGGGTCCGTCTGCTGTGATTCCTGAGAATTATCTCCGATGCTACACGGACGGTTCCAGGATGGATGGTATAAATACCAAAAATAGGTCTGGGGCTGCCGTCTATTTTGAGACGGGAGATCATTTGGTAGCGCCTCTTGGTGAGTGGGCCACCGTTTTCCAGGCTGAGGTTTATGCAATTCTTTGCTGTATTTTGGATGAGAGGGTGCGTAACACTAATTAAAGGTGTTTGTATCTGCTCGGATAGCCAGGCTGCGTTGAAGGCGCTTAATTCATGTGTCTTCACTTCCAGATTGGTGTTGGAATGTTCTAGAAGACTGGAAGATCTTTCTTTATTAAAGGATGTGCTTCTGGTCTGGGTTCCAGGTCATATGGAATCTTTGGGAATGAGGAGGTGGATAGGTTTGCCAAATTAGGCGCCTCTCTCCCTTTCATTGGTCCAGAGCCGCTGTTGATGTGTCTTCTGGCACATGTTTATCAGGCTTTCAGACGTGGATGACCTCCAACGCACTCATCCTTATGGATGGAGTGCAGGGGTTGTCCGGCAGTCTAAATGCTCATGGGGGCCGGACGGGCTTTGAGCAGTGGGGTCCGATGTCGTCACGGGACCCTCCCTCAGTATTCTGGTGGATCCTAACTGGGCATTGTGGTTTAAGGAGGGCATTCTAATAATGGACTTGGCCTGACCGCTTTTGTAGCTGTTTGTGAAACTGAGGAAGAAAAGAAGAAACACACATGCATTGATGACGAATGTTTGGGTTTGAGGAGATAGAGTTGGAAAGCTTCGGCAGGAATAGGATTGTCGGTCGAGGATCTTAAGCTGTTTCCCCTTTTTAAGGTTTTGGTCCGTGTTCGGTCTGATGTGAAACTTAGATGTTATCCTGGGCTTAGCAGGGATTTGTATTCTAGTCCAGTGGTTGGTTATCTTTAGGGGTTAGCCTATATGGGCCCTGGGGCGCTTTGGATCTTGGATAGCGTAGGTTTGACTCCATTTCGCGAATAATAATAATAATAAGATATGTAACGTTGTTTTTATCATGTAAATAAAGTTTCATTCATTTGTTCATCATATGATTCATTTTTGTAATCGACAAGATAGTTAATCTACATTTCCATGCTTACATGCAAATTTTTAAACAATAAATACATTCAGAATGTAACCTTAAAAAATAAAAAATAAAAAGAGGTTTTATGATATAAATTTTTTAATCAATACATATTTAATAATAATATTAGAGAATGGTTGTTGCAGGGTTAAATTAATGGTCATTGCGGACTGTCATGCCCCCATCATGGCGGGCGCTGTTCTACAATCACCTCCATACTCACACCCTTCCTATAGTCATACGCTATGTTTACTCTTCCGATTAATTACATATCGATATATTTTTCTATTCCGTTTTTTACTTTATTTTAGATTTTTCTCATTTTTTTATCATTGTTTTCCATTTCCCAAGCTTTGTTTACAATTCAACACAATATTTACATGTTTTTCATTTCACTTCCGGTCCTTTTTTGTCCCCACCCCCACTCTACAACATTCATATCACACGCACACACACATTTATTTATTATATAATTACTGGCCACACCAAAGTCTATGTTGTTTATTTTTATTTTTATCTAATAACCATAACATTGGCAAGTTGGGTCAAACGCGCTGTGTTTAGTATTTACTTGCCTATCTGACCTGCAATGTTTGTTAAGTTGAATACAATTTGTAAATGCATATTATTGATTTGCTGTGACTTTACATTCTTTTCAAGTGTGAATTTCGGAACTTAAGGGACATGAAGGTGTGCCACGACATTGGGCCTGTGAATGATTATATTTTGAACATTTAAAACATCGCAAAGTTGAAATATGATCCTTAACTCTACAAATATTCCATATCATTTTAATTTCATTTTCAAGAAATTTTTTACGTAAGCTTGAACTAACTTTTATAATTAGAAATCTATTGTTACTTTTGTTTATCAATAAACTCTTTACTAATAGTATCATTATTACCGATTAACTCAGAATTTTGTAATTTTAAATTGTCAACAGCATTGTTCAATATAACCTCTTCTAATACTTTTAAACGAGGTAAAAATTTTCTTAATTTCCTGGACTTGTAGTTTATCTCCACACGATTTATCAATATTTCTTTACACAAAATTTCAATATCATACTTGTCTGAACATTCTACTAGCAATCTGCCACCCAAAATACTTCTAAGATTCTCAACACCAGTTTGTAACCTATACGGATCTATGGAAGTTTTGTTTAACTAACATTTTTATTTCCCCATTGTTCTGTACGAACTTAGGTTTTTAATAGCTTTAAAAGTTACCTGTTTATTGATATTTTCCAAATGATTTTTCGAAGTAGATACAATTTCTGCATAACTGGCCTTGTGTTGTTTAGGTGCATCAACCGATACTGATTTTTTTCTTTCGATTCCCGAATTTGCTGTTTATAACTTTCATGAATTTCAGTTAACACTTTTATGCTTTCATAAATATTGTTTCTTAATTCTTTTTTCCAAGTTTCCACTGAAAGAAGCCATATTTCTTAAAGAATCAAGCGCACTATGAAAACGATGTTCATTATCGTGCGCCATCTTTTGTCAATTAGTAAATAATAATGGCTGTTTGATTAAAAAAGAGAATAAATTTCTGAAAATTGTCCAAATAAATTTACGTAAATCCCATAGAGCTCATACATGTCTTTCTAATTTCATTTCTGTTAATCAACTCGACATCGCACTTGTACAGGAGCACTTGTATACAATTCAAAATAAAATTGCTGATTCCCAAAACATTTTAATATTTTTCAAAAATGAATAAGCAGAATAAGAGCTGCTATACTTGTTATTAATAAAGAATTAGATGTATTGAACTCACAGGCATGAAACGAAGGCTGCTTATTAGTACAGATGTCTAAGGGAAGTTCGTATTGGTTGCCAAGTGTATACATGCCGTATGATAGGGAGATTGAGACTGGCTTGCGCGGTTTAGATGCATTAATTCGTGCTTTCTCATGGACATTCGTACATTGATTAGCATGGACAGTAATGCCAGATCTTGTTTATGGCACGATCACGCGCTTATCAGAGAGGAGAGCTACTTGAAAAGTACATAGTTTCTAAATAGTTACTTGTTTTAAATGAACCTCTTGATATACCATCATTTGAAACCATTATTGGCTCTAGTAAAATAGATCTAACTATTGTTACGGAGCTATGTTACCAAGGAACAACCTCTGATTGGAACTACCTCTCGAGGAAAGTCTATCGGACCATAAGTATTTGACATATAACATAGCTTTAGCAACAAACTTCATGATTTAATTCATATTATAAGTTTCACACGAAGAAAGCTGATTGGGTGTATTTGAGCTCTGTTTATGTAAAAATGTTAATAATCTTTTAAAAATGCCAAATATCCACAAAACGGAAATAGACTGCAATTTAATTACATTTATTAAAGAATCACCCGATTTTTGAACAAGTGTTAAACTCTTCCATGATAATGTAGTGCATGCTTGTAACAAAGCATACCTATTGTCTTTGAGACGCGGAAACTACATAAAAGAACAGTTAGCTGGTGGAGCGATGAGTTGGATCTTCTTAGAAAACGTGTTAATGCTTTGAGGCGGTTATACCAGCGAACATATTACAATCAAGAACTTAGACTAACAAGGAAAAAGAATTATTCTGACACTAGACGAGAATATGCAAAAAAATTAAAACTTGCAAAATTAGAATCCTGGAAGAATTTTTGCTACTCAGACAACGCATGGAGTTTTCAGTACAAACGAGCAAACTAAGACCACAAGCATGTACGAGTATCACTAAACTCAACACTAAAAAAGACTAATGGGGAATATACAAAGAACTTGCACGAAACTGTTGATGTTATCTTGGATAAGTTGATTCCCGGCGATGTTTTCGATTGGGATAATCCTTTACATGTTCAAATATGGAATGAAAAGAAAGAGGACATTTTTACGAAAGACGATTAATCTTTACTGATAGTGAAGTTGAAAGAGCGTTGAAAGGGCTTAATCCAAATAAAGCACCAGGATTGGATGGCTTAATGAGCAAAATACGAGTACTTCTGGAGGTGTATCGTATATTTCCAACTGCTATTAACTTCATTTATAAAGAATGTTTGGTCCAAAGTGTTGGAAAAGAAGCGAACTTATATTATTAGAAAAATAGGAAAAAGTGATTCAATCGATCCATCGAAATTTAGACCAATAACTTTAGTGCCGGTGGCTGGTATAGTACATGAGATGCTAATGATGGACTTATAAAGCATCATGTTAATTCCAATCGTTATCTTTCAAATAAGCAGTTCCCTTTCACACCACAAACCTTCACAATAGTCGCCCTAAGGTCTGTGGCTGATTTCGCTGAAAATTACTTGGTCATTCATTACGACGTTATGCTCATTTCATTGGAAGTCAGTGGAGCTTTTGACGCCGCTTGGCGGCCCTCTATCATGAAAAGGTTTGATTGCCCTAGAAATCTTTGTGTTATATAAAAGTTACTTTTTATATCGCCAGGCTACTATAAGGCTAAATTCCATTGTCCGGACATTCCGTGTCACTAAGGGCTGCTCGCCCTCAAGGCTCATGCTGTGGTGCAGGTTTTGGGTTCTTATGCATGATTCTCTCCTTAAGTTGAGATATCCAACACATTCACGTGCCATTGCTTTTTCCGACGACTTCCTAATAAATGGTAGCTGGAGTAAAGTCACTGGAGATGGAAGCGATCGCTAATAGTATTGTATTTCAGGTTGAACGCTGGGCTAATGAAAACAAAATTATCTTTAATAAGGATAAGACTGATGCACTAGTCTTAGACATCGTGAGCTAGAGGATTTGGCGATTTATGTAGGTGGCGAAAAAATAAACTTTGTTGAAAAACTCAAATACCTGGGAGTCACATTTGATAGGAAGTTGAGCTGGGATTGAGTCAAAAAAGTTTGAAGTTTGTAAATATGTTGTCTAGGTAGCCAAGGTAGCCAGGCTTTAAAAACGATATATAAGGTAGTATTTCTACCTCAACTTTTCTGAGCAGCACCCATACGGCAAGCGGCCCTTAACGTGAAGAAGAATCAAAAGAAATTGGAAGGGATTCATCGATTATTTTTATTAAGATCAATAAAAGGGTATCGCACTTTTTCGTATAACGCTATTTCGTTCTCCGATTAAGAAGAGAAGCCCAGTTTCTGGTGATTTTCATTAGCCCAGTTTTTTAAAATTTCTTCTTTTTTTTTTTGTAACATAAGGAATAACAAGTTTTATTGTGCTGTTTTTAATGAGTTGTTTTCTTTAGTGGGTTAAGGAAGCGAAGACCACAGCGGTGACCACAACATAGTCTAGAATAGTTGACAGTCTGCAAAACACGAACAGCATACCACATCCAACTCAGCTCTTGTGACTTCGGGCTTCTCTTCAAGCTCAAAAATTGTTTTCGCAGTCAACAGTTTTCTGAAGATTTATCTGATGCCTCTATTTAATCCGTTCCCTACCCCGCTGCTCACATTATTTTTACACCGATCAAATTGTACTCAACGAGCACCTCCATTACCCCCACCCGTTAACCTAACATCCCTTCCGATGCTTCCATTTCCCAATCTCTCCTTTGCAGCATTACCCCACTCATTCACCTTGCATCCTAATCGATGACTCTATTTCCCCCACAGCTTTAGGCCACGCCCAGCTTAACCTAGCATCTTCTCCTTACCCCTCCACCCCACCCCACTCTTCACTTAAATTCACCAATCAGATCACATTAAGCTTCGCTCACTATATGTAATCACATATTGCGGAAATCTCACAATAGCTTGCAATAGCGGAAACCTCAGACTCCGATCACAGCATAGCAGAATCTAACTGGCTGGTGGAACATCATCAACTAACAAGATGGCGGAACCTCTAACAGCATCAAATGTCAGAGCCCATTACCATACTCTGGCCAAGAGGGGGATTGTTTTTTATTTTATAAGAAAAAAGTTGTCTTACCTGGGATTCGATCCTACCATCCTTATGTTGGAAGTCCATCACCATAACCAGTCAGCCACAATGGCCCTCTCGCCTACTATAGTTTTCAATGTAAACTTCTATTCGTAACTTCCCCCACCCCTGAACTATCATAATTTTTGCGAACTTTTTATTCCATCATCCCACTCACAAAAACAGTAAAATATAGTTGAAAAAATGTCGGAAATGCACATAAAATAAAAAACAAAAAATTTATTACCTCCTCCAGCTACCTGCTGGTGCTATTTCACTACTTAACACAACGCGTACTTACTAGAACTGAATTTCTTCTAGCAAAACTATCTACTGTAAAAACTTTTATTTTCACTCCTACGGCATCACAGCCAATAATGCTAGTTTCGGGCATGCGCACAGCCTTATTGATTATAAATATCGATTTTATTATATATAACAAAACCATAGCTTTTTAGTCAAACTCAATATATTATTCCATCCTATAACGTCACACAGCAATAGATTGCGAATCTCAGGCTAGCAACTGCCATTCCACTGCTTTGTTATTTATTGCCATCACGCCATAAAAAATAAATTTACTGTGAAATTTTTAAAATAAATAATATAGGCAAAACTGCGAAAGACTGAAAAAAAAAAATTCAGTAAAGTCGCATTACCGTTTGATGAATGTTGACTGAAACTTCGAGTCTGAGGGGTGGTAGTATCTAAACGGAACACCAATTTTGAAGCTTCTTGCGATTTTTCATTGGTGAGATATTTTGTACACTCACATCCGGCTATGCAGTAGAACATTTTTTCTATGCTCAGGGCATATCAAACATGTATTACCGGTGACATAAAAATTTTGAAATTTGTTGGAATTTGTTGAACGGTGAAAAAGATATGATTAGAAAATTTAGCGAGCTTTGTTTAAAGCTTTTCCTTAGTTGAATGTGAATCGGAGGCAGTAAGCCGTAATCCGCTTGAGATTCAGCAACGATGGAAAATGTATGCTGGAAAAAGGTCGCGGGCGATTTGGCCTATAGCTCGACAGAATCCTTATCGAAAGATGCGGATGAATTAGACGAAGATCTGAGAGCGACCGCAAGCTAGGATGGCCTTTTCCACTAATGAGAATTATGCTGAAGTTTTTAAAATTCCAGATCCGCAATCTAGTAGGTTATCTGGAGGCTTCTCGACTCCACGAGATATGCGTGGATGAGATATTGAATCTCAGCCACCCAATATCCCATCTATGTTTTCCACCGACTACTCTTTTCTATTTCATGTTACTTTAAGTGCTTGCAATAGTTCTCAGTTGAAAATTAATATTCGTAACTATATTTATATCATATTTTTTTGTTTAATTCAAAAACTTATGGATAAGGTCGATTATTAAAAAGAGAAAAGTATACGTGTTCACGTGTGTAGGTGTATATGTGTGTGTTCATGTGTATATATTTACGTATAAATTGGTGGAATAATTAAATAATTAATTTATATCGCTTAAATTTATATTATTGTTATAGAACTTCTTATCTCATATCTGTTCTAGTTATAATTGTAGTGTGTTTTCAGAGTTTTGAATATATCTATATTTATGTGTATCCTTATATTATGAATGAATATTTATATGTATGCATTTTTAATTAATTAGAAATATACAAATATATATATATATATATTATATATTGTCCATAACTTAATTTAGAAAAGCATATACGAGATTGAGATTCGTATTATGATTGTGTACATGTATATATGTAACGTTGATTTCATTAATAATTAAGTTTATTGTTGTTACTCAATAGTATTGTTAGTTAATCTAGTTATGTTATATTCTATTTATTACTGTACTTAGTTTAAATTTTTATCTTTAAACTTTATTACAACAAGCACTAGACTCAAAACTAACAAAAAACAAAATTAGAAAATCTGTCAATGTGCCTTTGTATAAAATTTGTACAAAATATTTCTTTCACAAATAAAATATTCATTCATTCATACTTTCGATTTAGCGGCGAATATAAGCATGTAAAAATGACCTCAGTTTTGCGATGCTAGTGTGCATATATAACCTGACTGAAATCATCACAGAAGCCGATCAAATGATGGGGAGTCGCGGTATCAATCAAGGACACTAGATACGGTAGCTGGATGCGTCCCAAATCCGAGCGACCCTGAAGCGTGTAAAGGAGCAACGAGTTCCTTGGGAATACCAGCAGAAGACGATATAACTGGCGAAAGAAGAAGTTCTCCTTGAAGATGACTGGAGTTAGTCAACCTAGGGTTCGAAGATAGGGCTATTTACCTAAGAACCGTCCGCCTAATCAGTACTGCGTCCACACATGCGAATGCCATAGAAGAAGCTGGTCAAAGGCAGGGTTTCAAACCGAGTGCCCAATTTCGGAGTTCGAAACTGTGTGCCATGATCAATTGCACAAGCTGGATGCGTAATTGTCTGGCTTGGGATTTTAAGACATCGGTAAGCAGGTCATCGACGTAGACCTCCTCAGGATGTGAGGATTTGGCTTGAGGGCTAATGTAAATCATCTCCCTCATCGAAAACTAACTGACGGATGGTGCGCATGGCGAGATAATGTACGGAGACGCCGCATGTGAGATTGTTGAGTCTATAAGACTGAACCAGCTCCTGATCGGAGAAGTACCTGATGACTCTTGGTAATCTCGCTGTTCAGGCAGGGTAAGTATTTGCAGAAAAGACGATGAGGTGCCGTCGAAAGCAAAGCAAAAGCGTTGCTTGAAGTTTGGGGTCGGTAAGAATCCACCGCTATTCAAAGACCTTCTTGAGGGAAGCCAAGAAGCGTTAAATATTTCCCGTAGTTTGCGATGCACGGCGTGGTGCGGAATATAGTAAATCTCATACGCGGAAGAAGCGTTGTTGGAGCTCATGACCTCCCTGCGACCGATGTTCTTATAGCCCTGCATAAACTCCCGTTATGCGTCGCGCAATGCGCGATGAGGCAGGTTCTGGGGAAGGCATTTCTCTAATCGGAGGAACTCACGCTAAGCACATTGAATACAAAAGAAATACAGCAAACGACCAAGCAGCAAGCATAAGTGATGATGAGTAATTAGCTGTACTAATTACAGTTGCGGCAATTTCAGAAGCAGAACAGTAATTTTCTTATATGCAAAAAACACGAAGAAACTTCTCTACGGTGAGACGAAAAGAAAGTGAAGTAAAAAAGGCCACACATAATGCGTGACAATCAGCCGGCAAAAGTACAAACGGCGATAGTTTTAAGAGGGAAGAAATTTTGGAAAGAATAACTCCAAAATAACCACCCAATTGTCATGGCAACGACTGAACAATTGCCGGCTGATGTACGGAGACGGACAAAATGTAAATTAAATTAGATTATGTGGGGTGTGACTATTAAGCCGAGACCCCAATGATTCTACAAGTTAGAGTACCCTCTCCAGTCCTTCTATTGACTTTGGGCGTGTGGAGAGAGATTCCTGGGTGCCCCTTGGAGACATCAATTTTTCCTCCCCAAAGAGGAAATTTTATCAGCCGCACAAGCACCTCATAATGACAAGTAAACAGTGCAGTTTCTTCTTGTTCCTGACAAAATCTATACAGGCCATCTATCCCATGCGATGTCATGTCCATGCGGATGCATCTGGTTGTTAAGCAAGACGGCATGGCGGTCTACAGTCAAGTATTGAGTACTTATAATCATTTCTTGGACTCTCTTGGTTCAATATATATTGTCATTTATTGAAACCTCCTTTTAGAAATTTTTTTTTCACAGGTATTGACCACATAACCATGCCCTACAATCCCATATAATCTCTCTTAACGCTGGCTTATCAGCTGGAGAATAAAGGTCTATCCCACCAAAATCAAATGCATATCCTTCACCCTCCGACGCGCTACTCTCCCGCCCATCTTCCTTCATGGAACCATAATACCGACAGTCGACAAAGTCCTACAAAAGACTCACTTGGAATCCGCATACAAGATTAAAAAAACTTGAACTAAACAGACAAAACAAACTTCTCTCGAAACAACATGACCGACGCTCTAAACTTTCCCTTGAAAACAAAAGATTTATCTACAATACTATTATAAAGTCCTTCTGAACCAACCTCTCCAACTCCTACCGCATTTAATCCTTCCAATCCAAAATGCTCAGAAAAATTACCAATGCCCCGTTCTATGTTTCCAACACACCCCTTCACGCTGACCTAAAAATCCCTTTTGTCCATCAGCTATCAAAACGCGCTACAAAAACTTCCATAACTTCACATCCAACCATGCTAACCCTTTAGTCTAAAAACTCTCTTACCTAACAACCTCACACAACCTTCCCAGAAGACTGAAACGCCACTGGCCTCGTGACCATCTAGCATCATGTTAGCATGTTCATTTTTAACTCAAAATGTAATAAATAGGGAGTACTTCCACTGGGTGGCATCTCCCAACAGGTTCTTCACGCCCTTTTTATGTCACTGCCATCATTTTCATGTGTTTAACGCTTTGTATAGTTGTGAATAGATATTTTTTAGTTATAGTTGTATATAGTTATTAATAAAATAAAAATAAAGTTAAAAATTAAAAAAAAGAAAAGGTTTTGAACATTCCGCCGTTCAGCTGGTGTTACAGAGAAAGCACTAAATAATTTTTAAGTAATCACGTTTCAATAATTAATTAATAAAAACAAAGCTGTGAATTTGTAAAAACTATATTATTGCATAAAAATTTTGTGAATAATTGTGAATGGTATGTGAAATTCAGTTGATTCCTTCATTTTTATTTGGTTTTCTTAAATTCCTCTAATTTCGCCTGAAATTTTTTTTAAAAAACTTATGAATAATATAGAAATATTTAAAATTAACTAAATTTTTATATTTTTTTCTAAACTATCTAAGAGGGGGGTAAAAGTGAACTTTTACTTTACACTTTTAGAAATTTTTATTAGTAGCTCATCTGTGGAATAAAAAGGGCCTAACGAATAAAAAAAACTGACAATATTTTTTTTTAATTCTAGTTTTGAATGTAATAAATACCTGAAATTGGTTGCCGCTATCTCTCATTTGATTCAGTACACGATGCAAATACTCTTCAAGTTCTGACTCCATTTGGCCTTTTTGTTTGATTTCTTTATAAGATTTATCTATCTGTTTGGTGACTGTATCCCAAGTATTAGACAATGTTGTGCCTATAACTTCAGAGTTGGCTACTTTTAGTTTGTCCGAATCTTCTTTCAATTTAATTTTTAGCTTTTCTATAAATGATTGTAGCTCTGGATTGGCCTTTATCTAAAACAGATAAAATAACTTTATTATGTGTTTATTTCCTTCCTAAAACGTTGTTATCTGCTTGTTTGAGACTATAACTAATAAAGTCCATATTGTATATTATATTCTGTCAAAGAAAAAAAAAATAAAAAAGAAGCTTTCAAAGGCAATATCCATTGAAAATACGAAATTTCGATCGTGAAAATTCATTGATATATTCTTGTCAGCTCTCTTCAAAGAAGTATTTTTGACTGTTGAGACTTGGATCTTCAGTGCATGTTATGTTTAGAAACAGTGTTTCATGTAATGAGTGACACTGGTTTATTTCCGAGTTCCAACAAATAACTTTTAAAGGTTTCTCGAGTATAATGCACCAAGAAAATGACGCGTGTATTTTTGTTGATATGCCCCTGCTCACTAATATCTTAAGAATTTCTAAAGTTTTATTTTACATCAGAGGTTGCGTCTAGCTTTCAAAGTGAGAACTTCTCTGTTAGTGAAATTATTTATTAGTCTAGTTTAACGCGGAATTTTCGGGTGAAAATTGGTAAAGTTATAACGAACTATACTTAGAATGTTAGTGAAAATTTTCACGAAATTTTGACGACCCAATTTTACGTAATTAATTAAAATATTGCTTGGATTTTAATAAAATTATCTGTATAAGGTCAGAGTGTGTGTTTAAATACGAGGTAAGCAAAAGTGATGAGAAACAGAAGAGAATTATAGTGCGTCCGCTCACTCATTGGCTGTCACCACCACGGCAGTTCGCTTCACTACTACTACCACTAATACAGGTATTAAGTTCGTCTCATCATAAAAATAAACTGTTGTTATTTCTCTTTTATAAAATTAAAAAAAAAAAGAAAAAATTTCTACTGATTTAAATGAAGTAATTAAGCTTCTGGATAATTTAAAAAAAGAAATTATAGCAGATATTGAGGATATAACAAAAAGAGAAATCAAAAAATCGAATTTAAGTCTTTCTTCAAAACTGAAGGAATATGGAAATAAATGTAAAGACTTAGAAAAAGAAAATGTGGAACTCAAAACTGTTGTTGCTAAACAGCAAACAACTATTGAGTCTATTAGGAAACAGAATAACGTAACATTCATTGGAATAAACGAGTTTAGCGGAGAAAATTTTGATTTACTAGAAAATAATATCTTAGATTTATGCAATAAAGTACTGTCTGTACAAATAACAAAAACAGAATTAAATTATGTGAGGAGAATAGGTAAAGCTGGCGATAGACCAAGGACTGCGGTAGTCTCTTTGATTTCAAAGATAAAGAAAAGAGAAATGTTTCAAAATGCTGCCAAGTTCTATATAAGATCTATATAGGTGAAGATCTAGATAAAGATTCTCAAGCTCAACGTAAAGAATTATTGAAAATTCAATCTCAGATTAAAGAATCAGGACAAAATTGCTTGATGAGAAGAAATGGCCTAATGATAGAAGGTAAATTCTATCATTATTCTGCTCTAATGAAAACTGATGGTCAATTTATTACGACAAGAAAAGCAGGAGTTGCAGTCGAAGAGGACGAAGAGGAAGTAGAGATGTCTCCTGAAGCAGCTATTACCAACAAGAGAAAGCGAATAAAGAAAGGCTCAATAGTGACAGCTCAGACTGAGGATATTTTTCGCCCCCGTAGCGATTCCGCCTCATCAACAAAGTCACATAAAATTGAAACAAAGATTATCAGGTAATAATTGAGATGATTGTTTTAGTGTTGTTGCTTTCAATATGTCAGGTCTAAAAGATAAATTGTATAACGGAGATTTTATTTCTTATTTAGAAAAATATGAAACTTTTTTCTTTTTGAAACTTTTGTGGTTGAAGAAAAATTTATTTTAATTTTTAAGGAACGCTTTAAAGAATATAATATAAGCTGGGTCCCAGCTGTGAAAAAAAAACATTTTGTCAGAGCTAGTGAAGGCCGTATTATTGGCATTAAAAAACACTGATTAATAAAAATATTGTTAAAATTAAAACATTTTTTAATTACGATACGATTGAAGTGAATTATAAAGATAGTAATTATTATATTATACCAATATACCTCAATTGTAACGATTGGAATAATGATTTTGAAAAATTACGTAATTTAATTAACAATTACTCGGATTTGAAGTTTATTCTAATTGGAGATTTAATAGCAGGACTGGCAGTCTTCAAATAGTTCCCAAATATTTGTTGGTTAATTCACAGCATATTAGGTTTAATAGGAATTCTAAAGATATAAGGGTCAATACGAACGGTAAACTACTGCATTCCTTCTTTGACGATTTTAACTTTATAATCATGAACGGACGAACTAAGGGAGATTCTCGGGGAGAATTTACTTTTGTAGGTGCTCAGGGCTACTCTGTAATTGATTTGTGTGCTGTGTCAATGGATTTACGCATTGGCTATGTGTTAGATTTTGAAATCGTATCTGTACCGTTCTGTGACCATTTCCCTATCGCTATTAAATGCCTCACTGTGAAAAGTAACCATAGTGATGTCTTACCATTATTGCCCAAACTAAAATGGCTGTGTAATGACATGCCAAGGTCATAGCAATGTCAAACCTTCACAACACGTAACAAAAAGAAAGAATGATTTATAACTAGTGGCCTAGCAGGCCGCTGTATTCAAGACAAGGCCGCGGCCAAACAAACAAAACCAAGGGTCAATACTTTACATCAAAGCAAGCACCGATAAGCTGGCCACTGACCTAAATCGCTGGTCACCGAACTAACCAAGGTCGCACAATAGGACAGATGTCTTGATGTGAGTGTTGCTAACACTGATATAAACTCCGCCCCATGGGAAGAGGGGATGATTATACACCAGTACGCCAGTAGATTATCATATACGAGTTCATCATTATACGAGCAGCAGTTCCGCGTCCCTATACAGTTCTTATTTATACTTATTTCCTTAGTTGTGCATCTTAGTTTATCTATTTTAATCATTCTAAATTATTAGTTATTTATCTCCTATTTATTTCTAAGTATTTCTTGTTAATAGTTACCATTACTCACGTTTAAATTATTGTGCAAATACAGTCTATTTTTATAAATTCAGTGTTAATAATTCGAGCACTAACTTCCAAAAATCTCTAAACTAACTTCCGCCCTCTTCAAGACATCTACATACCATAGGAATCACAATAAACGATTCCACTACAGCTACCACCGTACAGAGTGACATTTCAGAAAGAAGTAGAAGAGATAGTGAACACTTAACAATTTGAAACAATTAACCGATATAATGCTAAATTTTGCTAAAAATTATAACTTAACAAGTCGTTCAAATAAAAATTTTATTAACAAACAGGAGTGGTTTGACAGGGATTGTGTGATAATGCGTTCGCGATTATTAAATTTGTTAAAAATTTATAGAAAAACAGATTCTGGCACTATTAAATTCTTGTATTTAAAAGTTAAAAAGGAATATAAACAATTATGTAGAGTTAAAAGAAAAGAGTTTATTAAAAGAACAATTAATGAATTTAAAAATGTTATAGATTCGAAAGACTTCTGGTGTCTCGTACGTTCTTTTAAGTCAATGCAATTTCAAATGGATAAAAGTATATTACCAGGAGAGTGGTCAATATTTCAAACTTTATTAAACCCTCCTTTGAACGCAATTAGAATATATTACACTGAGCCCTACATAGAAAATGATACTTTGGATGCATCGTTTGAAATGTCTGAATTACTCCAGGTTGTTCAAAACTCTAAAAACAACAAAGCCCCCGGGCTTAGCCCGGATACCTTATGAATATTTTAAAAATAGCCCAGACAATTATTTAAATAAAATACATTATGTATTTAATAAGATCTTTAAAAGTGGAAGTGTACCGGAAACGTTTAAAAAGTCCATTATATTTCCCCTATTTAAGAAAGGTAGCACACAAGAAATAAACAATTATAGGGGTATTTCTTTTGGAATAGGAAAAGTTATTTGCAGGGCTACTTCTGAATAGATTGTCAAACTGGGTGGAAGAAAATCATATAATAGGAGAATATCAAGCTGGTTTTAGAAAGTCATACTCGACGTTGATAATTTAATGAATTTAATGTAAAATTAGGTTAAGTAGACAAGGAAATAAGGTTTTTGCATTTTTTTTAGACCTGTCTGCCGCATTTGATCATATAGATAGGTAAGCTCTTTTCTACAAACTCTCCTAAGAAGTTTACATTGGAACAAAAGCTACTGTAGCTAGTAAACATTTTGATGAAAGAGTTTCAAAAGCTAAGTATGCCCTTAACTCATTCAGCAATTTTATAATGAATAAAGATACACTATTTGCGTCTAAGTTGCAGGTATAATGCAGTAAGCAGGACAATTGTCTGCTACGGAGCAGAAGTGTGGGGATGTACATGGTTTAAGGAAGTAGAGGTTTTGTTAAAGTTTTTTCTTAAAAAAGTATTTTGTCTACCCATTAATACCCCTGATTTTGTGTTGTATTTGGAAACCAAGGTACTACCCTCGTTCTTGTATACCGTCAAATTACACATAAAATATATTCAAAGATATAGGCAGCTTCCGGCATATAGATATCCTGGTATATTATTAAGAAATAATTGAAAAAAAAACTATTATTCTATACAGAATGGTAGAATCTGTGTAAGACTTCCTTTATCTGATTTTATAAATAATAAATTAAAAATACATTCAATTATGAATATTATTAGAAATGGGTTAATTAATAAGTATAACATGTCTGTACAAAATAGTCAACGGCACATCTTGTATAAACAATTAGATTCACAACTTAACTTTGTAAATACCAATCTGAATAGTAATTTTATCAGTTGGATAATCAAAGCCCGGGGGGAACTGCTTTATCTTAACAAATATACTTTTGATAATGAAATAAAACTTTGTACTTTGTGAAATTTGACAGAAAGATAGGAAAATGTATTCCACTTGATAGCGGTCTCCCCTATTTTGCGGGAATTCAGGATGAGATATTTTGGTAATGTAATAATGAGTGAGGAAGAATTTATAAGTTATTTAAATGGAAAATGTTGGACTAGCTTGGTGAACTACTGTAAAGATGCGTGGAAATATAGGTATGCGCTTATCAGTGAATTTAATTACTGAAATTGGATAAAGAAAAGACAGTTTGATGAAAAAATATAATTTTGTAATCAAGCAAATAAATTATTTATTATATAAAATAAAATAAATAAAAAAAAGCTAAAAAAAAACAACAAAAAAACAGCGAGACCTTATATTTGAATGTTAATTATATTTTATAAAATAGAAGAGAAAATACAGAAATATAATATAAATCAGTGTAAATAGATTTGAATTGTGGTGATTGGACATTTCAGTTTTAATTTTCATAATGCATAAGATCTTAAATTTAATTTATTTTTGTTTTGTTTTGTCTTTTATAGCCAAAGATTTAAAATTTAAGTTGATTTTTAATTGTCTGTTATTTTGGCCAATATGATATTTAATTTCTCACAGTAGTAATTTAATAAGAATTTTTCAATTTCATTCAGACAGCCTCCCACTCAGACGGTCTTTTGACCATAAGTTAAGTCTGTCAGTCTTCTTTTAATGTACAAATTTATTGTATATTGTCATTTGAATAAAGACCTTTATTATTATTGTTTTACACTTCAAGAAAATAAATTAATATTATTAAATTAATAAATTAAAAAAAGAACAATAAAAAAATGCATATGTTACTATACAATACAGAAAGAAATGGAAATCTAATTAACAAGACTGTTGAATATTAAACAAGTGATCATATAATTTACATTTGAAAGTTGTTCAAGTTTCTGATGCTTTAATTGATATCGATATAGAATTCCAAAATTTACTGCCCGCAGTGACAAAAGATCAGTTCTGGTAAATCGTTTTTTAACATTAGACTTGAAAACGAGTGAACTGGCAAGCTCTCGTATTATAATAATTACGCTTAAATTATTTGCTGAACTAACAAAGGGAACAGCCCACAAGGGGTATCTGTTGCATGAGTTACTTGGGGAGTAGCTGCCACTCGGGTTACCATGGCCCAATATTCTATGCACTTCATCAGAACGTACACAATACACTTAAACTACATACACTCTACACTTTACAGACAAGCGCAAGGACAAACACAATACCCAAACTAAGGTCTCCGTCCCTAGTTAATTGGGGAAAGCCAAGGGAAAAGGAAGGGATTACCTTGGTGGTAGCGCGTTGGGCTAGCAATGCGGAGATTCCGGGTTCGAATCCAGTATGCTGTCTTTTCATCCTAGCAGCCTCTACAACTCCCTGTCCGGTGATGGGCAGTATTGTCTGCAGAGAATGATGCTTGGCTGTGCATTGGAGAAGGCACCCGGGCACAATAGATCCTTCACGCCGCAGAGCAATAATCCCCTACAACAATATAAATCTAACAGAGGGAGTAGGGGCACCATTTATTACAAGATGAGGTAAACTCTCAAAATGAATTCTGCTAATGAATTTCGTGTTTCCCACCATCAATGCCTAGTTTTTGAAATATTTTCTCTTTAGACAATTAGTATCGGCCCAAGAAAATATCGAAGAAATATCGATCTGAACTTTACGAATGCCTTCATCTAATGAAGAAGATATACAATGGTAATAGAACTGCCAAACTTCCGCATATTATGTCAGATGATTGCAGAACTTCATCACTTGGAGAATGTGAAAGATTCAGGCTACACCATGTACTCTGCCATTATGTGGGCTGGCAAAAGCGAGATTGTTCTAACTGGCCATTACAGCGCACACGCGTTCAAGCGGCTATGGGCCGTTTTGTAGTACATGAGACTGGCACATATTCATAAGCAGTGATGAGGATAAGTTAACAGGGGAGTTTTACAATAGATCCTTTAGGGCCGCGATCATTATCCTCCACCGCAACAACTAACGTAATTCTATTCTATTACCTAATTACCACCTACATATTCAACAAACTCCACCAAAATCTCCTGAACATGAACAGCACAAAATCGTATAAATCGGTAACGCAAGAGATTTGGTAGAAGTTCTGTCAAAACTACCTGTCCATCGGCCCCCTCAATCTAAATCTCTCTAAAACACTCTCACCCATTAATAAGTGTAATTCTTATTGATTATAATAATTGTGAGTTTCGAATAAACCAGCCCTTAGATTTATTCGAACAAGATTACAACCATAGCATTTATCAATAAATGTGTACCATATAATATACCGTTATATATCTAAATACTATATCAGTTTAATATACGGTACCACTCCAAAATAATAATATCCCTAGCACCAACTAAAAGTCACTAATTATTAACGCCAACAATCGTCCAACTTTGAAGTAAATTTGTGAAACTGTGCTACGAGTACAGTGTGGTAGAAAGTAAGACATTGCTACATATTAGATTTTCAATTAATATCAATGGTGATAGATTTTAGTTAGTAATAAATAACATAGAAGGAGGTATCGTAAAGTTTCAAATATGACCAATAAACAGAATGGCCTACTGAAAGTGGTATGTCACTCAAGTCTTCTACACATAGTCGCCCTACAGAATCCTACATTTCTACTAGCATTTCTGAGTTTGCGCAATCCAACATTATAATGTTGTGATTGCCTCACTAATAAATAATTATATCAGTCAGACGATAGTCTTACTATTTATCAGTACCCCTATATATTTATTATTTACTTTCAACACAATATAAGATTCCTTTTCCCTTTTAATTTAATTTTTACCAACCTCTTCTTGAACTTTTGGGCTAATTTCATTAAGTTTCTGAATCACTTTTTCATTATGTTCTTTGAACAATTTACCCAACATGTCATTTCTTGGAGCAGAAAGGCCTTTTGTTTTTTTCAGCTCTTCTGCTTTAGCCGCTAAAAAACTTTTCATATATTCAGTCACCTCTTCGAATGTTGGTGGTAGCGCTCCTAACTACAAAACAAAAAAATATATACATATAGATGCGGGTTTCTGTGTTGTGCCTTGTTAGATCATATCTATCCTGTGTTTGAACCCTAAAAATTGGCTTTTTTTCGGAGAAAAAGATGGTTTTTGATAGTTTTTTTTTTGTAAATAGTACTTTCAAGGTTAGTAATATATTTGTGGAAAAAATTAGTGCTAAAAATCCAATATAAGTAAGTAATTGATAAAATTAAACTTGTAAAACTCATTAATGTACAACTGGCGAAAGGTGCTAGTATTTGTGTACTGAAACTTACCGAGACTGACTGGAGGGGGACAGTTCAAGGTCATTCTAGATAAGCCTAGTATTTGGTGATTAGCTACCTAAAGTTATATGAGATTAGTTTGATGCGTTTTAAAGATAATTAAAGATAGTGAATAAAAAACTAGAAAGTTATTTATCTCCAACAATAGATAGAAATAAAAGGGTTACAAGCTATGGCACTCCGTAACTGACCGAGGAAGCCAAAGAAAGTGAAAACACCAATGCATAGCTAGCTAAACGATAAGTAAATTTCTACGTTAATTATGGATGACCTAATGGAATGTTTCAATAAGGTAATGCATAGGATATGGATAAAATAGAAGAAATACTAAAAAAGGAGGCAACAAAAGAAGATATGGCTAAATTTTCGGACAGAATAGATCAACAACCAGATGAAAATTTACTGTTGAAAAATGAACTAAAAAAAAGCAGGGGAGGGGGTAAACAAACAATTAACAAGTCAGGTAGAATATATTCAGGGAGAACTAAAAAAAAAAAATTAATGTTTAAAGGCCTTGAGGTTGGTAACCCTGATAATTGTTTACAGAACGTTAAAGAATTTTGTACTAATACCTTTGCATGGTCTGAAGTTTTATCTATTAATGATGCCAAAATATTAGGAAGCTGAAAGCCAATTTAATTAAAATGGTCTGACTGCAGTACTAAAAGCTTACACCAAAAAAAAAAAACATTAAAATTAATTTTTGGATAAGTTGTATGTGAGGGCACAGTAACGGTTCCATATACCCAGCCTCTAGCTGATTTATTTTTTACATGTTTTCATTGTGACAATTTGTAGATGAAAATGGCAGGATGATAATGTGAAATTGAATGATAATGAGCACTTTCGTCATTTTGATTCTTAATATTTAATTTAAACCCGCAACAACCACCCGCTAATATTATTATTATTATTTAAAAATATTATAATATTATCATTCCATTATTCAAAAATTTATACCTGAGCATTAGGCGGCTTACTCATTTTGCTTATGCTTAATTCTGAATTTATTTATTACTGTTTAAAAATGTTTATATGACTACGCAAATGTATATTGACTATTATTTTGTTTTTGTTCAGATCACACTTCTTTTGTTACAAAAATTGTTCATATGATAAATAAATGAATGAACAAATGAAACATTATTTATAAGATAAAACATCGTTTCAAATCATACAAAAAATTATTCCCAGCTGACCGCTTGGTTAATGAAACTCCAAGATTTTTTGTTCTATAAAATAAATAGCGGCACTGACTTTATTGTGAAGTTTGTAAAAATGGAAAACAAGGTAATTGACAAACCAGCAATCCGTGAGAAAGGGTGAAGAAAGAAAATACCTAATTCACTCATTAACATGAGCATAAGGAAGGAAGAAGCATTAACTCACATTGGGCATAGCAGGTAATAGAAAATAAGGAAATATTACTTAAGGCCCCCCGGGCCAGAAGATTTTCCTTTTTTTGCCTTTTTTAATGCATGCAATATTTCCTTTTTCACAATATGCACTTCCCCCTAAGCCAGCTTTTCCATTTTATCCTTAAATTCGTCCCTCTATTCGTATACGATTTCCGGTAGCATTCCACCCATTGTTTTTCACTAATTAAAGGAATACAGTTTTTTTTTTGACAGTATTCATTCTTAAACCCCTCAACACCTGAAGCTTTGATTTGTTATATCCCAAACAATTATCAATCTTTTGACAAATTCTCTCGCATTGTCAATTTTTCATTTTCCCCACACCTTTCCCAAAGTGAGTGTTGATTTCTCTATATTTTTTCTTGTCCTCCTCGTTCTTAGTCCTAACCATTTTTGATAAGCTGCTTTCTTTTGCTCAATCAAATCCCTTAAATCTTCACACTCTCTTTCCTTTCTGCTCTCCCTCCCCAAGTCCCTCCTTAGCTCCTCCATGGATGCATACTGGAAGTGCTTATATTTCTCCTTTGCATTTTCCCCTTTCTCTAAGTCCAATTTTTGTTCTAATATCCTCCTAAATAACCCTTTCACAGTTTCGTCAGAGCAGTAATGTTGTCTTTGTTATTTTTATTTATGCATTCGTATTCATGTTGGTACATTCTGTTTTTTACGTATTGTGTAATTTAAGCAACATAAACACCTGGAGATTGTGTACAGTCTATCTGGTAACGAGGTCTGATTGATTTTGTTGGGAGTAGGGTCTTTAAGTTTGCTGTATAAATTGTTTATAGTGTTGATGCATTTGTTCTCTAAAATGATTTTAGAGCGTCTGATAATATTAGAGTTTTTCTCTGACAGTTTGTCAATGAAGGTATATGAAATGTATTTAGGAGGTCGGTCAACAGAAATATGAGGAGAATGAGTTAAGTTGTTATCGTAATGTAGTGTATTGGTCAGTGTTTATGACAGTATTTGATTAAGTGTTTTTTAATGAAGTGTTGAATTAATTATTAATGAGTTTTTTATTGTCCTGATGAAATTTGGGAAGACCAAGGGAAAAGACTGGTCTGGAAAAGCATTAAGAAAATTAATTTTTTGTGAATATGCGTGTTTTGGATTTAAATGTAGGTAACGGTTTTTGAGCGCCAGGAGTATTCTTAACATCGCGTACAATGGTTAAGTCGACAAAATTAATAGTATTGTTGTCTTCTAGTTCGAAAGTAAAATGTAAACGAGGGTGGTAACAGTAAATATATCAGGAATTGTGCGTACTTGGTTAGATAGTATTGCTGTAGGCAACCATCTACCTATTTGTTAAAGAAGGGCATTTTTATGAGGAAGTTTGGGAATGGATCTTTCTATTAAGTCATTCATGATTTTTTTTTTGTTATTATTCTGCATTTTACAACATTATTAATGCATTGTGGTTCCTCATTGCATTGCTTTTTAGATTAAAGCCTTGATAAAGGGCAGGATACTGTCTCGAAACGTTGCCATAATTGAATGATTCTTTCTTGACCGATCCTCACCAAATTTCTTCATAACATATACAGTACAATGAAACTGTTGTTTTTCATATTTTACAAAATGATCTAATTTTTAAATTAAAAATAAAATCATATCGAAAACTGAAATTAAGTAACACTGTAGGTTGCCATGGGAATAAAAATAAAAGAATTGTGGTGTGAACAGCTATTTCTTGCAGTAATTATTAAAATTATAAATTTGATATATTTTATTTAAATTTCGAATTTTTACAAAAATGGTGCGGTAACAAAAATGTATTGTTGGGGAGGGTACATGTAGCTTCTGTGCACATAGGCTGATGTTATAGTACGACTGTGATTGTGTGATTATATTGTAGCGGTTAGTCAATGCCAAAACAGGACAACACTTTTAACGTACCCCAGAATTCCACAACATTAGATTTTGATGAAAACATATTTGAAATATAAATTATAATTTTAAATATATCAGTGCAGTTACCATTCTATGTTTAAAAAAAAAAATCGTTGTAGTTATTTCCGAGTAAATTCCCCCACCCCAGAATCTCAAAAACCTATCTCGTAGAGTCCCGGTAAATGAATTCACTTCAAAATTGGATTCCAATATTGCTTCTAATCAACTTAAATTTATATAGAAGGTAGAACCATACATCGTGCTCAAATTATGCTTTAGAGAAAAGCTTAACTTTCCTCTAGTAACATCAGAAAAATTATTTTTCCCGAGAAAAACTTTGAATAAATGATAAGACTAATTGCGATAAAATGAAAAAACAACAAACAATTCAGTTGCACTTTCAGTGGACCTTAATCGAAACCTTGGTTTGAGATGTGGTAATGTTATCTACTAGGAAATCACTAGTTTAACTTTACACTAAACATATATAACCTAAACTTGTATTCGAAACCATTTTTCGAAAAATTGACGATTGCGATGAGACGTTGAGGCTTCCTATTTAATCTTTATCATGGAATGTCCGGTTCTATAGTCAGGCCAATTTAATTAAATTGGCCTGACTGCAGAACTAATAGCTTACACAAAAAAAAAAAATCATTAAAATTAATAGTTGGTTAAGTTCTAAGTCAGTAACAGTAACGGCTCCAGACACCTAATTTCTACCTCATTTCTTTTTTACATGTGCTGATAATGATGTAGATGGAAATGTCGGGGTGATAATGCAGAAGAGCATTTCGACACTTTGATTCTTAATAGTTAATTTAACCCTGCAATAACCACGCTCTGATACTATTATTATTAAATAATATTAATAATAATATTGTAACGCCGCGGTGGTGCCATCTATGAGAGAAGGGAGGTACCTAAGGTTCTCTTAGTGGCCGCAGGAAGCGCTGGCGAATAGTTCCTTGTAGAATAGTCGAGCGAAGTCTGGAATGTTCTCTACTGGTATAAATAGAGGGACCACAGAGAGTTGAGAGAGTTTTTCAGTTACAAACGAAGTTACGAGTTTGTGAAATGTGTACAAAAGTGAACAAAGTGAACTTTTGTGGTTTAAAGTGTGAAATAATTATATTAAGCGTTGTATTTAGTAATTTATTGTGTATAGCAATAAATTGGTGTTTTCTTTAATGAAGTTTAGAGTATTTTATCTAATCTACTGCCACTTAAAGCTAGTTGCAGTAGCTAGTTTAGAAAGAAAAATATTACAATATTATAATATTAATATTATTAATAACTGGAATAAGTATACAAATTTCAGGTCAGGTGTGCATAAAGGCTGTAGAGCCAGCCAGGAGTTTCCATCATTCTTAAATAAAAATGTAAGAGGTATATAATAAGTTAGGAAGAAATAAATGAAAGGATGCTGAAGGAATCGCTAGAGGTATGTGGAGGAAGACTAACGATATCAGGGGCTGATGCGACGGAAGAAATGAAAGGTTGCTTTCATATAACGATGAATGAAGTATTGGAGCAGGCGAGGTCTGCCGACGAAATATTCATCCTGAGAGATCTAAATGCAAGACTAGATAGGAGAAGTGCCAGTGAGGTGGTTGGACAGCACGGTGAGGTAGTCAGGAATAATAGTGGGGACCGGTTAATAGAGACTTGTGAATATTTGATCTGGAGATTCAAAATTCTTTTTTTTCAACACAAAGATGTGCACAAGTATTTGTGGAGCCAGCCAACAAGAGACCTAAAATCATAATAGATTACTGTATAACTAGGCAGAGAAGTTCAGTTAAAGTTCAGGATGTTGTGGTGGTTGGTTCCGCTGAGCTGGAAAGCGTCAGAGACATTTTCTGTGGTGACCACAAAAATGAAGCAGGCTACCACGGAAAATGTCTATAAAGTTCAGGATGTGAGGGTTTTAGAGGTCCTGAGTGTGGCTCGGACCATTTTGTTCTGGAGGCAAGAGTGTTTGTACGAGGGTGGTTTGAAAAGTTCTCGGAATCACCGCTAGATGTCAGTGCTAGAGCAACGAGGTTCCCGTGCAATAATTACACATCCTTTGTGATTGAACACGTGGTGCGTCAGTGCTCTTGCTGCAGGGGAGTGGTAGTGACGACTCTTTGTTGTTGTCCCCACGTAGTGATTTGTGACAATGGAGAAAACTGAGATTCGAGCAGTGATTAAGTACTTTGTAAAGAAAGGTATGAAAGCAAAGGAAATTCATACCGACTTTCAGAACACACTGGGGGACTCTGCTCCTTCATATTCAACTGTTGCCAAGGTGGACCAGCGAGTTTAAATTTGGTCGGGAGAGCTTAGATGATGATCCGTGTAGTGGACGGCCAAAAAGTGCTACGACCCCAGAATTTATCGCAAAAGTGCATAAAATGGTCATGGAGGATCGTCGACTGAAAGTGCGAGAGATTGCTGAAGCTATAGGGATGTCATCTGAACGGGTATATCACATTTTAACCGAAGAATTGGGAATGAAAAAATTATCGGCAAGATGGGTGCCGCGGCTCTTGACATTGGGCCATAAACGCACCAGATTGGAAATGTCCGAACAAAGTCTGGCCCGTTTTCAGCGCAACCAACAAGATTTTTTGCGCCGGTTTGTGACTACAGATGAAACTTGGGTCCACTACTATACCCCAGAGACAAAACAGCAGTCAAAGCAGTGGAAACATGCTGAGTCACCACCACCAAAGAAAGCAAAGGCAGTACGTTCGGCCGGAAAGGTCATGGCCTCAGTTTTCTGGGATGCAAAAGGCATTCTGCTGATAGATTATCTTCCTACTGGCCAAACAATTACGGGGCAATACTATGCAAACCTCCTAGACCAACTACAGGAAAAGATACGCGAAAAATGGCCTGGTTTGGCAAGGAAGAAAGTTATCTTTCATCAGGACAACGCCCGCCCGCACACAAGTGTTATTGCCATGGCAAAACTTCATGAACTGAGGTACGAATTGTTGCCACATCCACCTTATTCACCTGATTTGCAGGCCTGGAGGAATCTCATTTTCGAGATGGGATAAAGGCATTGGAACATCGCTGGACCAAATGCATTAATCTACAGGGAGACTATGTTGAAAAATAAAAGCAGTTCCACCGAGGTAAGACACTTCTTTCTAGTACATTCCGAGAACTTTTCAAACCACCCTCGTACGTATTAATATAAGATGGAATGGACCCTAGTAGGGTAGTTAAGTATGTGCTGGCGCAGGGGCTATGATACTAGTCTTGGGGGTTGCAAGAGCGCTGCTGCACCTCATCCAATCCGATGACCTTTTGGGCGCTCAGTTTTTGTTGTTTTTTTACTGTTTAAAACTAGTATGTTTTTTGTATTGTTTCATGTTTAATTCAGTTTTTTGTATTGTTTCATGTTTAATTCAGTTTTTTTGTGTTTTTTTACTGTTTATGTTTAGTACTAGTTTGTATTAAAAATACTAAAAACTGAATTAAACATGAAACAATACAAAAAACATACTAGTTTTAAACAGTAAAAAAACACCAAAAACTGAGCGCCCAAAAGGTCATCGGATTGGATGATGATTGAACTCATCGATTTGGATGATAATTAAGCTCATCGAATTGGATGAGGTGCAGCAGCGCTCTTGCAACCCCCAAGACTAGTATCATAGCCCCTGCGCCAGAACATACTTAACTACCCAAGTAGGGTAGTACATAGAACATGTATTATGAATAGTAGAACATGTATTGTTTCATGTTTAATTCAGTTTTTAGTATTTTTAATACAAACTAGTACTAAACATAACAGCAAAAAAACAAAAAACTGAATTAAACATGAAACAATACAAAAAACTGAATTAAACATGAAACAATACAAAAAACATACTAGTTTTAAACAGTAAAAAAACACAAAAACTGAGCGCCCAAAAGGTCATCGGATTGGATGAGGTGCAGCAGCGCTCTTGCAACCCCCAAGACTAGTATCATAGCCCCTGCGCCAGAACATACTTAACTACCCTACTGACCCTTATTGTATGAAGGAAAAATCAAAATAGATGACCCCAAATTTAATTTCGTGTCACTACGTGATGATACAGTGGAAGGGTTATTTAGGAGAGATTAGAACAAAAACTGGACCTAGACAAAGCAGAAAATGCCAAGGAGAAACATAAGCACTTTAAGTATTGCATCCATGAAGGAGCTAAGGAGGGACTTGGGGAGGCAGAGCGGAAAGAGAGGAGAGTGTGAAGATTTAAGAGATTTGATTGAGCAAAAGAAAGCAGCTTATCAAAATGGTTAGGACTAAGAAGGAGGAGGACAGGAAAAAATGTAAAGAAATCAACACTGAGGTTAAGAAAGCTGTGGAGAAAATGATCAATCGGAGAGAATTTGTCAATAGAGTGATAATTGTCTGAGATACAATAAATCAAGGGAGGCCTAGCAAGTGTTAAAGGGTTTAAGAAGGAATGCTATCCAAAAATACCTATAATTAGTGAAGAACAATGGGTAGAGTACTACTGGAAATCGTATACGGATAGTAGAGATGAATATAGGGATAAAATGGAAGGGCTGGCGGAGGTGAGGTGCAGATTGTGGAAAAGGAAATATGGTAGGCATTAAAAAGTGCAAAAAGTGGAAAATCTTCTGGCCCGGATGGCCTCATCGATAATTTTTCCTTAGTCTTATAAAACTTGTTATGCCCAATGTGAGTTAATGCTTCTTCCTTCCTTACGTTCATGTTAATAGTCAGTACAGCTATTTATTTTATAGAACTAAAAAAACATGGAGTTTCACTAACTAATCGATCAGCTGGGAATAATTTTCTGTATGATTTGAAACTATGTTATACTTATAACTAAGGTTTTATTTGTTCATACATTTATTTATCAGATGCAAAATGTTTGTAACAAATGAAGTGTGATGGGAACAAAAACAAAATAATCAATATACATTTGCATAATCACATTAACATTTTTAGACAATAATACGTTTTTTTTTTTTTTTTTAATTTTATTTGCCATTTACTATCTAGAAAACAATGCAATCAGTAAATCCGATGAATGATGCTGTGGACGTGATTGGCTGGAGGAGTGGGCAGTTGGTTATTAATCCATGAGATGGTCGCGGGGCCAGCAACGCCTCAGCCGCCGTGGGGGGTTGTCCGGAATAGCTATGGAGGCGAGATTTTGGATTAGAGGATTAGAGCATAGAGAAAGAGAGTTATGGAATTTTCGGTATTTACTTTTAGCTGTTTCAGTCACGTAGGGTATGTTGAGATCTTTATGAAGAGAAGCGTTTGAAACGTAGAATGGAGCATCTGTAATTTGACGGAGAATTTTTGATTGAAAGGCCTGGATTTTTTGTGTGTTTGAGCGTTTGGTTGAACCCCACAGTTCAAGTCCATAAGTCCACATTGGTTTAAGTATGGTGTTGTATAATAGTCGTTTATGTTCTATTGAAAGTTTCGACCGTCTGCCAATTAGTCTTAGTAACAGTTTATTCCGTTTGTTGAGTTCCAGTCTTTTTAGTTTAGTATGTGGGTTCCATGTTAGTCGTTTGTCGATATACATCCCAAGGTAGCGAACTAAATTTGCAGGAGAAAGAGGTACAGAGTTAAAGCTGACTGGTGGAGAAGTATGACGTCGCAGAGTAAAAGTGATGTGTTGACACTTCTGAGGGTTAAATTTTAATCGCCATTTTTTGGCCCAAGGTTCAAGTATGTCTAAGTGTATCTGTAAGTGAGTGGAAGCTGTTACAGGGTCGGAACTGGAAGCAAGAATGGCGGTGTCGTTAGCGTAAGTGCATAGTATTGTGTTAGTGTGAGTCGGTATGTCTGCTGTATATACAGTATAGAGAAGAGGACCAAGTATACTACCTTGAGGGACGCCGGCTAGAGCAGGAGAGTAATCAGAAGTGGCAGAGCCACAACTAACCTGAAAGAAACGGTCTGTAAGATAAGATTTCATAATTAAGTAGTAAGTAGAAGGAAGATTTCTCTTTAACTTCCACAACAGCCCCGGATGCCATACCCGATCAAAGGCTTCCACATCAAGGAAGGCCCCGGAGCAATATTGTTTCCGTTCGAGAGAAGAAGAAATGGCATCCACTACTCTATGGCATTGGTGTATGGTACTGTGTTGTTGAGAAATCCAAACTGATGAGAGGGGATGACATTTGCAGTTTCAAGAATAGGACAGATGCGTTTTAGCAATAATTTTTCTAACAGTTTCCCTATGATCGGTAACAGACTGATGGGCCGGTATGAGGATGGAAGATGAGAAGGTTTATTCGGTTTGGGAATCATTTTTATGACTGAAAATTTCCATAATGCCGGAAAATATGTAGTTCTCAGTACTGAGTTAAAGATGTAGGTAAGATATACTATTGCCTTTTGTGGTAGATGACGAAGAATTTCTGAAGTTATTAAGTCAAACCCCGGAGATTTTTTCTTTGGTAAGGATTTTATTAAATATTTTACCTCAGAAGGAGTGAACGCTTTTGGAGGGAGACAGAGAGGCAAGGCGGTATCTAAGTCAGTTAGTATTTCAGCAGAGTGTATGTCGTCACTAGTGTCTGGATGAGGTGTGAATATGTTGCTCAGGTGGTCTTTGAATTCGATGGCTTTTTCAAAGTCTGATTTCGTCCATGTTCCGTCATTACGTCTTAAAGGAGAAGGAACAAGTTTGTAAGAGAGTAGTCGTTTGGTAGCGGTCCAGAGTGATTTGCGGTCAGATGCCAGGGAGGTAACATATTCTTCGTATTTCAGGGATCTGAAGTTTTGAAGTTCACGTTTTCCGTCTAGTCAGTCTGTTGTAAATCAGTCTGTCACTCGGGTTGTGGGTACGTTGCCATACTGCTCGAGCTCGTCGTTTTTCTCTAATTAGCATTCTGATTAAAACAGGAAGGTTACGTGTTCGGGATTCGGTCTTGTAGAAAGTTTGTTTGGTAGAGTCCCAAATGGAAGTTTGTATTGAAGTAGTTAGAAAGTTTACTGCGTGATCTATTCCATCTGGCGTTTTTAGGGAGATTAGCAGATTCAGTTTGCTGTCAAGGGTATTTCCGAAAAGTGTCCAGTCAATAGGTCCAGTAATCAAGGTGAAGCAGGTTTTGGAATCGTGCTGAGGGTAAGAAGAACAGGGCTATGGTCGGAGGAGAGGTCAGTGAGTGTATAGGTGCCGAGATATTGAGATGAGGTTTTGGAAGAGATAAAAATGTCGAGTATGTCTGGTAATTTGGATGGTGATGTCGGCCAGTATGTAGGTTGGTCTGGAGAAAAGACGGTATAATGAGAATGAGTGAGTGTGTGTAGAAGAGTTCGCCCGCGAGGATTAGAAGTTCGGCAGCCCCATTGAGGGTGCTTAGCATTATAGTCCCCACCAGCTAGAAATTTGGGTCCAAGAGTAAGGAAGAATGTCTCGAAATCCACAGAAGAAATAGATTTATTTGGAGGGCAGTAAACTGCTGCCAGAGTAAAGTTAAAAGGTTGGCAGTCTAAATTAATTGCTGCAGATTGAATGAGTTCATTTTGATAAGCAGGTAATCGGTGGTGAACCAAAGTATTTTTTATTAATATTGCAGCTCCACCATGGGATGTATCGTCTGGGTGATCGGTCCTGTGAGTTGTGTAGCCGGGTATGTAAAAGTTAGATCGTCCTGTAAAGTGAGTTTCTGTGATAAGTGCTATGTCTATTCGTTTGTCATGTAGGAAAATGTCTAATTCGTCTCTGTGAGAGTTCAACCCATTGGAATTCCATAAGAGAATAGTGAGCGAATGCTGAGAATTGATCAACGAGACAATTTAGGAATGAGCTCAGTAACGAGAGACGTGAGAAGAGTGATGAGAGGTGTGATGAGAGATTTGAATTCAGAGATAAATGTAGTGAGAAGAGTGGTAAGGTCGTTAGAGATAGGAGAGGGAGGTACCAGTGTAGGCTGAGCCGCTGACGGCCCCACGACCCTCGCATATGATGGACTGTTACTATTAAATGGCCTGGAGAGGTTCCTTGGTGCCTTGGTTCTTCAGGTGCTAGCTGCGGAAATTCGTTGACTGCAGGTGCTGGCATAGCTGAACGGGAGACTGCGCCAAGATGAGGCCGATTTCCACTTCTGTCAAGGCTGGTTCTTCTCCTGAGGCGTTGTAATTCTTTATGGGTTACACAACCCCTATAGTTTGCTGGGTGATTCCCTAAGTAAAGGGCACAAGTTGGAGGTTGCTCCCGAGGTTTTGTACAGACTGATGATGGATGGGGGCCTGCACATTTTACGCACCTCGGATTATGGTTGCAATATGACCTTGTGTGACCATATTGTTGGCATCTTTTACACTGTAATATTTCTGTAGTTATGTGGCTCTTCTATTTTTACAATTGTATATACAAGGGTTCTCAAGTTAAATATTTCTTTGTTGTTTTCTTGTGGGTCCAGATCTACAAAGAATAATGGAAGTGGTGATTTTGTGGTGGGGTGTTTAACATTTGTGATGTTCCTAACTTTGAAAGTGTGGCGTTCTAAATCTTCTTTTATTATTGTTGTTGGTGTGGAGTGGTGTAGGTGTCGTATTACTACTCGGAAGGCTTTTTCACTTTTAATTTGGTATGTATGAAATTCGGCGTTTGTCCCTTGTAAGTAGTGTATGGCCGCTCTGTATCCATCAACTGTTTTTGTAGATAGCATAACACTATCTACACGAGACTTACAGTCAAAAGAGTCTGGCCCTAATAGCTGGCTCAAAGTCTTGCAAAAATCTACGTAATTTGAAATATTCTTTATGAAAATTGGTGGAGGTTTTGTATTTTTTACTGGCTGAATTTCTTCCTGTGGCTCCCTATCATCCACACTGAGGGGTGCAAAGGGATTTGGAGTGCAAAATATGGAATCTGTTAGACTAACTTCTTTCAGAGTACGGTTTATTTGATTTTCTGTTTGCTTGTCACTTTGTGAAATTGCTTCCAAAGAATTATTGATATTACACAGTTTTTGTTCATTATCGCTGGTGTCTACGGTAGAAATAGGCTTGACTTTATTTTTTTTTAATTTTTTGTGGAGTGTTTGAATTTAAAAATGATCTTTTTGAGCTTTTGTTTAGACTGACACTTCTAGTGATCGTGCCATCTGGTTCACAGCTGACATTTTCATCATTAGTCTCCATGTGGGAGAATTAATAATTAAAATTGTCTAAAAAATAAAAAATACTAAAATGTCCATGTACTCACCTAACCTATAATTCACTGTTTATTTACAAGTTCAAAACAAAAAATAACATCAGATTCAACAGTGTAAATCAAGATGCTTTCAAGTAGAGAGCTTCAAATGACTTAAGAATAGCTCCGCGCACTCATATACCCACTTTTACCTACTTAAATCACTTTGATTTTAAGAGCAATATCAAGCTGTACACTAAGTAGCACTATCGCCCAGCTGACTTTTTCCAATAATAAGTAAATTCAGAATTAAACACAAAATGAGTGTTGGTGCAGCAAAATGAGTAAGGTGGAGGTTTTATGATTAAAATTTTTTAATGAATATATATATTTAAAAATATTATTATTATATTATACTACTATATTAATAATACTATAATATTTTTAATATAATATAAATAATATCAGAGCGTGGTTGTTGCGGGGTTAAATTAACTATTAAGAATCTAAGTGCCGAAAGTGCTCATTATCATACAATATCACATTATCATCCTGCCCTTTTCATCTACAAATTGACAGTATGATAACATGTAAAAAATAAATCAGATACAGGCTGGGTATCTGTAACCGTTACTGTGCCCTGACGTACAACTTATCCAAAAATTAATTTTAATGTTTTTTTTTGGTGTAAGCTTTAATACTGCAGACAGACCATTTTAATTAAATTTGGCCTGACCCTAGGACCGGACATTCAATGATAAAGCATTAAAGAGTGAAGCCTCAACATCTCATCCTCGATTAAGGTTCACTGAAATTGCAACTTAAATTTTTTTTTTTTTCATATAATCGCAATTAGCCTGATGTTTTATTAAAGGTTTTCTCGGGAAAAAAGATTTTTCCGATGTTTGTAGTGGAATCGTAAAGTTAAGCTTTTATCTAAAGTATAATTTCAGCACGATGTATGGTTTTACCTTCTATATATTATTAAGTTCATTAGATGCAATATTCGAATAGAAATTTGAAGCGAATTCGTTTACCGGACTTTACAGAATTGGTTTTTGAGATGGGGGGGGGGTAATTTTCAGGGCAATAAATAAGTTTTTCTTTAAACTTACAATGCTAACTGCACTGATATATCTAAACATAATTTTTATTTCAAAAATGTTTTCATCAAAATCTGATGTTACGGGGAGGATTGTGAAATTTAGTAACTGTTGTTCTGATTTGGGATTGTCTTTCGGCTCCAATATAATCACAGAATCACAGTACTACTATAGTTATTAGCCTATGTTCACAGAACCAACTTGTACCCACCCCACCAATAGACTTTTGTTTCCACACCATTTTTGTAAAAATTCGAAATTTATTTAAAATACAGTTAATAACCGTCATATTCATACAGTAGTCATAATGTACATATGTGCATAATGTATATGTATATGTACTATTTTTTTTTTACCAACTTTATATGAAATATATTTGGTACAATTAGCTGTTTGCTCTAAAACAGTAACATTTGCTTTATCTAAAGGAATTTATTAGAATAACAAATAGTCATAATAAAATAATAAATAGAGCAATAAATAATAAATAATAGTCATCCCAAATTTCATCAGTACCATAAACAAAAAGTCTTTCTATAATTTTTTCTAAAAATGGCTATCCCCAATACCTCATTAATTACACACTTAATGAAATACTTTCATCTACACTCACTAACACAGAAATAATCACATGAATGTTATCATTACGATAACAAGTTAACTCATTCTCCTCATATTTCTGTTGACCAACGTTCTAAGTACATTTCATTTACATACATTAACAAACTGTCAGAGAAAATCTCTAAATTTATCAGACCTCTAATATCATTTTAGCCCACAAATGCACAAACACAGCAAACGTAAAAGCCCTACTCCAAACAATTTACAGTCAGAACTCGTTTATCGGATAGGCTGTATACAATGTCCAGCTGTTTATGTTGGCCAAAGTATACAATTCTTAAAAAAACAGAATATACCAATGTGAATACGATTGCATAAATAAAAATAACAAAGACAACATTACTGCTCTGACGAAACATATTAGGGGGAAAAAAATCATACATTTATTTTTCTAAAACAAAAATACTAGCAAAAGAAACTAACAAAAAAAGAAATATATTTGAATTTATATATATCAAAAGAAATAAATTTTCTGTTCGTTTTCGTAATGATACCAATAATTTGTCCACGCTGTATAACGGTTTTTTAAAATATTACCAAATCTTAACTCTCCAGTCAGCAATTAATTTGAACAAATTTCAAATCACATTTTCATTATACAAGTTTAATCCCTAACAGTATACCCCCGGTAGCACGCCATTTAATTTTTGTTTCAATTGCTCCTAATTACAACATTCCTCTTTAAGTAAAAAGTTTTGTAAAGGGCTATTATTTTGTATTTTTTGATAAAATTAATAAAATTGTTGCAAATAACTTTTTTACCAAGACCAATAATATTAAATGAAAGAATTTTTACATCAAAATTGAACTTAAAATCAAAACAAAATAAGGTAAATTATGATTTAATAATTCTGTTTTGACCTGACAGACAGTGTTATATCATTTAGAATTATTTTGTTTATTGTTAACATCGCAAAAAGGCTGTGGTTTGGATCCCCTCTCTTGGTCTTCTTCTCTTCTGTTTGCTGTTGTTGGTTACATTCTCCTCTGTCTTTAGTTTTCTTTACTTCCATCCTCTACTCTTTTATTAACTTATGGATAACTTACGTAAAAGCGTAATTAGTTAGTTTTTTCAATTTTCAATATCGCTATATGGCCAAATAATAAACCATATTGTTCTCTCCAAATAAATTTATGTTTGGCAACGAAACTATTATTATTAAAAACAGTTATATGTATATTCGAGCTAACATCTTTAATACATTTTCTCAAATATAATAACTTCATTCTAATTTGCCTCTGCAACAGTGTGAGATCTCGTTCTATTGTCCTTCCATTATCCTTTTAGCATTTTAGCTTTTTTTAAATACTCTTATCTCCAATTCTTTAGAAAACTCTGCCAAAATAAGTGTTTTACTTGAGGTTCAGCTTCCTAATATTCTGGCATGATTAATAGATAAAACTTCAGGCCATGCAAAGGTATAAGTACAAAATTGTTTTACTTTCTGTAAACAATTATCAGGATTACCAACCTTAAACATTAAATTTTTTTTTTTTAGTTCTCTTGAATATATTCTACATGACTTGTTAATTGTTTAATTATCCCCCCTGCTTTTTTTTAGTTCATTTTTCAACAGTAAATTTTCATCTGGTAGTAGACCTATTCTGTCCGAAAATGAAGCCATAACTTCTTTTGTTGCCCCTTTTACTAGTATTTCTTCTATTTTATCCATATCCTATGCATTATCTTATTGAAACATTTTAATAGGTCATTCATAGTTAACGCAGAAATTTTCTTATCGTTTAGCTAGCTATGTATTGGTGTTTTCTCTTTCTTTGGCTCCCTCGGTCAGTTACGTAGTGCCATAGCATGTAACCCTTTTATTTCTATCTATTGTTGGAGATAAATAACTTTCTAGTTTTTTGCTCACTATCTTTAATTATCTTTAAAACATATCAAACTAATCTCATATAACTTTAGGTAGCTAATCACCAAATACTAGCCTTATCAAAAATGACCTTGAACTGTCCCCCTCCAGTCAGACACGGTAAGTTACAGTCACAAATACTAGCACCTTTCGCCAGTTGTACATTAATGAGTTTTACAAGTTTAATTTTATCAATTACTTACTTATATTGGATTTTTAGCACTAATTTTTTCCACAAATATATTACTAACCTTGAAAGTACTATTTACAAAAAAAAAACTATCAAAAACCATCTTTTTCTCCGAAAAAAAGCCAATTTTTAGGGTTCAAACACAGGATAGATATGTCCTCTAACAAGGCACAACACAGAATCCCGCATATATACGTATATATTTTTTTGTTTTGTAGTTAGGAGCGGTAGGACCAACATTCGAAGAGATGACTGAATATATAAAAAATTTTTTAGCGGCTAAAGCAGAAGAGCTGAAAAAAACAAAAGGCCTTTCTGCTCCAAGAAATGACATGTTGGGTAAATTGTTCAAAGAACATAATGAAAAACTTATTCAGAAACTTAATGAAATTAGCCCAAAAGTTCAAGAAGAGGTTGGTAAAAATTAAATTAAGAGGGAAAAGGAATCATATATTGTGTTGAAAGTAAATAATAAATATATAGGGGTAGTGCTAAATAGTAAGACTATCGTCTGACTGATATAATTATTTATTAGTTAGGCAATCACATCATAATGTTGGATTGCGGAAACTAAGAAATGCTCGTACGAATATAAGATTCTGTAGGGCGACTATGTGTAGAAAACTTGAGTGACATACCACCTTCAGTATGCCATTCTGTTTATTGGTCATAATTGAAACATTACGATACCTCCTTCTATGTTATTTATTACTAACTAAAATCTATCCACATTGATATTAATTGAAAATCTAATATGTAGCAATGTCTTACTTTCTCTCATACTGCACTCGTAGCACTGTTTCACAAATTTACTTCAAAGTTGGACGATTTTTGGCGTTAATGATTAGTGACTTTTAATCGGTGCTAGAAATATTATTATTTTGGAGTGGTACCGTATATCAAACTGATATAGTATTTTAGATAAACGGCATATTATATGGTACACATTTATTGATAAATGCTATGGTTGTAATCTTGTTCGAATAAATCTTAGCACTGGTTCATTAGAAGCTCACAATTATTATAATCAATAAGAGTTACCCTTTTTAATGGGTGAGAGAGTAGAGGTTTTCGAGAGATTTAGATTGAGGGGGCCGATGGACAGGTCGTTTTGACAGAACTATCTACCACATCTCTTGCGTTAATCATTTATACGATTTTGTGCTGTTCAGTTTCAGGAGATTTCGGTGGAGATTGTTGAATATGTAGGTGTTAATTAGGTAATAGAATAGAATTACGTTAGTTGTTGCAGTGGAGGATAATCATCGCGGCCCTAAGGATCTATTGTAAAACTCCCCTGTTAACTTATCCTCATCACTGCTTAGAAAATATATGCCAGTCTCATGTCCCTACAAAACGGCCCATAGCCGCTTGAACGCGTGTGCGCTGTAATGTCCAGTTAGAACATCTCGCTTTTGCCAGACCACATAATGACAGAGTACATGATGTAGCCTGAATCTTTCACATTCTCCAAGTGATGAAGTTCTGCAATCATCTGACATAATATGCTGAAGTTTGGCAGTTCTATTACCATTATATATCTCCTTCATTAGATGAAGGCATTCGTAAAGTTCAGATCGATATTTCTTCGATATTTTCTTGGGCATAAAAACTATGCATTGATGGTGGGAACCACGAAATTCATTAGCAGAATTCATTTTGCGAGTTTACCTCATCTTGTAATAAATGGTGCCCCTATTCCCTATGTTAGATTTAGATTGTTGTAGGGGATTATTGCACTGCGGCCTGAAGGATCTATTGTGCCCCGGGTGCCTTCTTCAATGCACAGCCAAGCAACATTCTCTACAGACAATACTGCCCATCACCGGACAGTGGGTTGTAGAGGCTGCTAGGATGAAAAAAAATCTAAAGACAGCATACTGGATTCGAACCCGGAATCTCAGCATTGCTAGTCCAACGCGCTACCACCAAGGTAATCCCTTCCTTTTCCCTTGGCTTTCGCCAATTAACTAGTGACGGAGACCCTAGTTTGAGTATTGTGTTTGTCCTTGCGCTTGTCTGTAAAGTGTAGAGTGTATGTAGTTTAAGTATATTGTGTACTGTTCTGATGAAGTGCAGCTGTGGTAACCGTGGGGCAACTACTCCCCAAGTAACTCCATGCAACCGATACCCCTTGTGGGCTGTTCCCTTTGTTAGTTCAGCAAATAATTTAAGCGTAATTATTAACAATTCAATAGCTTAGACTGATCATATACAACAGATTTTAATAGGATTTATAAAACTATTTACCAATTAAAATATAATAGGCATGTGTTACCAACGGAGCTTCAAAAGGTGCTCATTTCCATGCTAGTGTTTCTGCATTTAGATTATTGCTGTTTAGTTTATAATGGCCTTGTAGTGGAGTCGTTTTTTGTGATTCCTGCGATATGTAGTAGATGTCTTGAAGAGGGCGGAAGTTAGTTTAGAGATTTTTGGAAGTTAGAGCTTGAATTACTTACACTGAATTTATAAAAAAGTAGACTAAATTTTTACAGTAATTTAAGTGTGTGAAATGGTAAATATTAACATGAAATACTTAGATAATTTAAAGTTAAAATAACAATTAATTTAAGATGATTAAAATAAATAAACTAAGATGCACAATTATGAAAATAATTATATGTAAAACCTGTATAGGGACGCGGAACTGCTGCTCGTAAACAATGTATTCGTATATAATAATCTAATGACTTACTCGTGTATAATAATCTGCTGACGTACTCGTGTATAATGATCTGCTGACGTACTCGTGTATAATGATTCCCTCTTCCAGCTGGGCGAAGTTTATATTAGTGTTGCACACAACTGTCAGATGTGTAAGCAACACTCACACCAAGACATTTCTCCTAGTGTGCGACCTTGCTTAGTTCGGTGACCAGTGATTTAGGTCAGTGGCCAGCTTTATCGGTGCTTGGTTTGATGTAAAGTATTGACCCTTGTATTGAAAAGGGTTTCGTTTGTTTGGCCGCGGCCTTGTCGAAGACGACGGCCGGCTAGGCCACTAGTTATAAATTATCCTTTATTCCTGCCATCCTTTGTGGAGATAGCAGCTGGCTGGAACAAAGAGTTGAAATGCCCGGAGTGTGACAACATTTACGTGGGGCAGACCGGCAGAAAAATCAAGGAACGATTTACCGAACACATCAGATCATACAAATACAACAAAGTTGACTCAAATTACGCCAATCACCTAAACACTAACAAACACAAACCCGATGACATAACGACCACGATGAAGCTAATACACTCTGGCCACAAAGGACGACGACTTGACATAGTAGAACAACTCGAAATATATAAACGAAAAACACAAAACTTAATAAATGAACAGACAAAATGTGCTAGTGAACCATTATTCAGAACACTCTTCCCACAATAGCAACAGAAACACAATTACACACGCAACAAATAGTTCTTAAATAGATTTTAAGTTTAGGTTTAGTTTTAAATCTACTATGTATATATAAATTTACTAGTTTATTTAAATTTACTAGTTTAGATATATATATATAAAAAGTGCGTATTTGGATGATGTATGTGAATGATGATGTGATATGGTTTGTGGGATGCATAATAAAAAACTTAATTACATAAAAAAAACATAATTATGTATACATGCTTGCGAGGATGTGAGGGTTGCGTGAAAAAGTGAAAGAATGACTGGAATTTCTTAATTCTTTGGAACTGGAAAAACTTAATTATATAAAAAATCGTTCAATTTAAACGAATGAATGAATTTTAAATGTTAGTTTAATCGTTGTTTAATTTTATTTAAATTTATTTTGTGTATCCTATATTCTTAATATTTTGGTTACTTAATTGTGAAGTAAGTCTCCCTCCAACAACAGAGTTTAAAGGTTAGACTCCCACATGTTGTGTCCACTGAAGAAAAGAATTTGCCCTTTAACAACCCAAACACGTGTTTTCCCACCCATCTGGCCACATCCCTTTACCTAGTTAAAGAGTTTAGTATTTTTTAAAAATACACCTCAGTTAGTGTGAAACTAAGTTACTCTGTGCTAGTCTGTGTTGTCACACTGTCTGAAAAACGCATCCTGAAGATGGGCGAACGCCCGAAACCGGTCGATGACCACAAAATAAAGCAGGCTACCACGGAAAATGTCTCTGATTTCTCGAGATTCGTTGATTAGTCTTAGACTTCTTACTTTAACTTAATTTAACTTAATCTAACTTAATTTAGATGTCGACTATATAAAATCTAAATATATATAGCTATATGTGTGAAAAAAAATGGCATGTATACAAAACGCAGTTATAGAAGGAACATGGGTTTGTCGTCGTATTCGGTATGTACACTAGTGGTTCGGTTTGGTACACTAGTGATTTTTTTTGTAGTTAATGAGCTCGTTGGTAGGTAAATACCCGTTGCCGTGGCGAAATGCTGCAAAATTTGTGTTAGTACATGTATAATTAAAATTTTAAATTAATAGTAATCACAATTAATTGAAGGGAATGACCTGTAAGAAAAGGTAGAATAAGTACATAGGTAAATAAAATAATATACCTGAAAGGGATTAGTTACTTACAATTGTATTTTATTTAATGATGCCTAAGTGTTATGTCCACGTGTTAACGCCTTTGTTTGGCACTAGCTTGGTGAAAGGTGTATTACTGGTCTTCCGTCTCGAATGTGCTATTGTTGAGTTTACCTGTTATTGGTATTATTCTACTAAACAAAGAAGCAATTTTTGTTAAGTTTTTGAATGAAGAGATAATTTGAAAGAGGTTGTTTTTTTGTTTTTTTTTTATTGTGATTTTTTATTGTTTTTATTTTTATTTGTGAAGTCACTTGCAAGAAAGGATGTGTACCTGAAATATAAAGAATTTTAGTACCATTGGCGGTAAAAGAAAATAGTTATTAATAAAATTGGCGGTAAATGAAAATGATTATTGTTACTATTGCCTGTGTGTGTATAGCCGAATTTATGTTTGTAAGTGAGTGTTGTGTAACTTCCTGGACTAAGGTGGGTGAACCTTTCTCAACACTTGATGTGGTGTTTGGCACTGGCTGTGGTGTTTGGTTGACCAATCTCTCCCAACACTGGAAGTGGTGTTTGTGAGTGAGGTTGGTTGACGAACCTTTCCCAACACCAGAAGTAGTGTTTGTGAGTAAGGTTGGTTGACGAACCTTTCCCAACACGGAAGTGGTGTTTGTGAGTGAGAGTGTGATTACAGTTATAAGAAAAGGTTACTTGAAATTTACTCATACATAAAATCGTTGAAAATAACATGTCTCAATATATAAAAAGGAGTAAGAATTTATGAGCTAAGATTTTGCAAGCTTAAATTTACTGTACGTAAGACTTTAATTAAATTTGACAAAGATTGAATTAGAGAAAAAGCGCTATAATAATTATGCTTAAACGTGAAATTGTGCATGAAAGAAGAACTTTCCCAATATAAGCGTAAAACTTGCGACATAGATTGAATTAAAAAATTAATTAATTATTCTTATAAAAGCAACTATCTAATATAATAAATTTTGGAATTCTATATCGATATCAATTAAAGCATCAAAAACTTGAACAACTTTCAAATGTAAATTTTATGATCACTTGTTTAATATTCAACAGTCGTGTTAATTAGATTTCCATTTCTTCCTGTATTGTATAGTAACATATGCATTTTTTTTATTGTTCTTTTTTTAATTTATTAATTTAATAATATTAATTTATTTTCTTGAAGTGTAAAATGATAATAATAAAGGTCTTTATTTAAATGACAATATACAATAAATTTGTACATTAAAAGAAGACTGACATACTTAACTCATGGTCGAAAGACAGTCTGAGTGGGAGGCTGTCTAAATGAAATTGAAAAATTCTTATTAAATATCATATTGGCCAAAATAACAGACAATTAAAAATCAACTTAAATTCCAAATCCTTGGCTATGAAACACAAAACAAAACAAAAATAAATTAAATTTAAGATCTTATGCATTATGAAAATTAAAACTGAAATGTCCAATCACCACAATTCAAATCTATTTACACTGATTTATATTATATTTCTGTATTTTCTCTTCTATTTTATAAAATATAATTAACATTCAAATATAAGGTCTCGCTGTTTTTTTGTTGTTTTTTTTAGCTTTTTTTTATTTATTTTATTTTATATAATAAATAATTTATTTGCTTGATTACAGAATTATATTTTTTCATCAAACTGTCTTTTCTTTATCCAATTTCAGTAATTAAATTCACTGATAAGCGCATTCCTATATCTTCACGCATCTTTACAGTAGTTCACCAAGCTAGTCCAACATTTTCCATTTAAATAACTTATAAATTCTCCCTCACTCATTATTACATTACCAAAATATCTCATCCTGAATTCCCGCAATATAGGGCAGACCGCTATCAAGTGAAATACATTTTGCTATCTTTCTGTCAAATTCCACATAGAACAAAGTTTTATTTCATTATCAAAAGTATATTTGTTAAGATAAAGCAGTTCCCCCCGTGCTTTGTTTATCCAGCTGATAAAATTACTATTCAGATTGGTATTTACAAAGTTAAGTTGTGAATCTAATTGTTTATACAAGATGTGCCGTTGATTATTTTGTACAGACATGTTATACTTATTAATTAACCCATTTCTAATAATATTCACAATTGAATGTATTTTTAATTTATTATTTATAAAATAAGAAAAGGAATATCATGAGTCTTACACAGATTCTCCCATTCCATATAGAATAATAGTTTTTTTTCAATTATTTCTTAATAATATACCAGGATATCTATATGCCGGAAGCTGCCTACATCTTTGCATATATTTTATGTGTAATTTGACGGTATACAAGAACAAGGGTAGTACCTTGGTTTCCAAATACAACACAAAATCAGGGGTATTAGTGGGTAGACAAAATATTTTTTTAAGAAAAAACTTTACCAAAACCTCTACTTCCTTAAACCAAGTACATCCCCACACTTGTGCACCGTAGCAGACAATTGCCCTGCTTACTGCATTGTATACCTGCAACTTAGACGCAAATAGTATATCTTTATTCATTACAAAATTGCTGAATGAGTTAAGGGCATACTTAGCTTTTGAAACTCTTTCATCAAAATGTTTTCTTAAGGATAATGTCTGCGTAAGTGTAATTCCCAAATACTTGTAGCAATTTACAACATCAATCCTATTGTTACCATACCACAATATTTCATTTTTTAATGGTTTTCCACCATTTTTAAATACCATTATCTTTGATTTGTTTAAATTTATTTCCAGATTCCACAGTGAGCAGTATTTTTGAAGACTCTTTATCATCAGTTGTAATGAACTTTTATCAGTAGCTAACAGAACCGAATCATCCGCGTAGGCCAACATTTTTATTACAGTATTTTTAATTTGCACGCCCCCATCCATGCAATCTTCAATGTCGTTCATAAAAAGGGAAAATAAAAGAGGACTTAGCAGGCAACTTTGCTTTACACCCATGGATGTATAAAAGGAATCTATCAGACCATTATTGCGCCATACAGTAGCTTTTGTTCCAGTGTATAAACTTCTTAGGATTTTAGTAGAGATACCTATTACAGAGAGTTTGTAGAAAAGAGCATACCTATCTATATGATCAAATGCAGCAGACAAGGCTATAAAAAATGCAAAAACCTTATTTCCTTGTCTACTTAACCTAATTTTAATTATGTTGATTAAATTCATTAAATTATCAACGTCGAGTATGACTTTCTAAAACCAGCTTGGTATTCTCCTATTATATGATTTTCTTCCACCCAGTTTGTCAATCTATTCAGAACTTGCCCTATAAATAACTTTCCTATTGTATTTCCAAAAGAAATACCCCTATAATTGTTTATTTCTTGTGTGCTACCTTTCTTAAATAGGGGAAATATAATGGACTTTTTAAACGTTTTCGGTACACTTCCACTTTTAAAGATCTTATTAAATACATAAAGTATTTTATTTAAATAATTGTCTGGGCTATTTTTAAAATATTCATAAGGTATCCGGTCTAAGCTGGGGGCTTTGTTGTTTTTAGAGTTTTGAACAACCTGGAGTAATTCAGACATTTCAAACGGTGCATCCAAAGTATCATTTTCTATATAGGGCTCAGTGTAACATATTCTAATTGCGTTCAAAGGAGGGTTTAACAAAGTTTTAAAATATTGAAACCACTCTCCTGGTAGTAAATCTGTAACAAAATTAAGAATATCTGTCAATGTGCCTTTGTATAAAATTTGTACAAGATATTTCTTTCACAAATTCATTCATTCATACTTTCGATTTAGCGGCGAATATAAGCATGTGAAAAGGACCTCAGTTTTGCGGTGCTTGTGTGCATATATACCACGGCCAGTCAAATGATGGGGCGTCGCGGTATCAATCAAGGACACTAGATACGGTAGTTGGATGCGTCCCAAATCCGAGCGATCCTGAAGCGTGTAAAGGAGCAATGAGTTCCTTGGGAACACCAGCAGAAGACGATATAATTGGCGAAAGAAGAGGTTCGCCTTGAAGATGACTGGAGTTAGTCAACCTAGGGGATCGAAGATCCGGGCTATTTACCTAAGAACCGTCCGCCTAATCAGTACTGCGTCCACACATGCGAACGCCATAGAAGAAGCTGGTCAGAGGCAGGGTTACAAACCGAGTGCTCAATTTCGGAGTTCGAAACTGTGTGCCATGATCAGCTACACAAGCTGGATGCGTAATTGTCTGGCTTGGGATTTTGAGACATCGGTAAGCAGGTCATCGAGTAGACCTCCTCAGGATGTGAGGATTTGGCTTGAGGGCTAATGTAATTCATCTCCCTCATCGAAAACTAACTGACGAATGGTGCGCAAGGCGAGATAATGTACGGAGACGCCGCATGTAAGATTGTTGAGTCCATAAGACTGAACCAGCTCCTGATCGGAGAAGTACCTGATGACTCTTGGTAATCTCACTGTTCAGGCAGGGCAAGTATTTGCAGAAAAGACGATGAGTTGCCGACGAAAGCAAAGCAAAAGCGTTGCTTGAAGTTTGGGGTCGGTAAGAATCCACCGCTATTCAAAGACCTTCTTGTGGGACGCCAAGAAGCGTTAAATATTTCCCATAGTTTGCGACGCACGGCGTGTTACGGAATATAGTAAATCTCATTCGCGAAAGAAGCCCTGTCGGAGCTCACGACCTCCATGCGACCGATGCTCTCATAGCCCTGCATAAATTCCCGTTATGCGTCGCGCAATGCGCGATGAGGCAGGTTATGCGGAAGGCGTTTCACTCATCGGAGGAACTGACGCTAAGCACATTGAATACAAAAGAAATATAGCAAACCACCAAGCAGCAAGCATAAGTGATGATGAGTAATTAGCTGTACTAATTACAGTTGCGGCAATTACAGAAGCGGAACAGTAATTTTCCTATATGCAGAAAACACGAAAAAACTTCTCTACGGTGAGACGAAAAGCGAGTGATATAAGCGAGTGACCACATAATGCATGGCAACCAGCCGGCAAAAGTACAAATGGCGATAGTTTTACTTGTTGATAGTTTCCTGACAAAATCTATACAGGCTATCTATACCATGCGATGTCAAGTCCATGCGGATGCATGTGGTTGTTAAGCCAGCCAGCAAGGCGGCCTACAGTCAAGTATTGAGTACTTATAATCATTTTTTAGCCGTTGTCACTACTGTACACTACTGGTTGGGTTATTAACTATATACAACTTCGATTACAGTTCGGTGAATACAGGTTTTAACTCATCCAGCCACCCATTTATTATACTGGTGCATACAATTCGGCCTGACGAGACGCACGGCACCCTTCCCTAACTATTTGCTCATAGCTAAATTTGTACATCGTGAAATGATTTACATAATGAAGGGTGCTTACATTATTGATGTTTATATTATAATAAATTACACTTCACTGCACTACACATTCTTCCACGACCACTTAATTAGGGAATGCTGCTGGTGGTGCTGAACGAGGCTGCTAGGCTGCGCTAGTGTCAGTCAGATATTGTTAAGATAGTTGTGGGCTAGATGCCCTACATGGCTCCCCCCCAATGTCTGACCGCTAAACGTCGAAACGGACTACCGGCTTGCTCGTACGCCCGCTCCTTGTGTGGTAAATTGCTGGTGGTGGCTGATCTGTGGGTGTGGGCAGTTTTTGCGGTTCGCCTGTTGGTCGAGATTGGTCTGATGCGTTGATAGTGAAGGCCGGTTTGAGTAAGTCGATTGACACTGATGCCTGCCTCGTGGGCAGCTGGAGCTGAAACACCTTGTCGGTGCGACTTAACACCTTGTAGGGCCCTTCGTACGGAGGAGTGAGTGGTTTTTTGAGGCCTCCTCTGCGCATGAAGACGTGTGTGCAGGTTTTAATACTCTTGGGGAGGAATATTGACTGCTTTTGTTCACGCACTGGCAAGGGTTGTAGCTGCTGGAAGTGCTGCTGTAGCTGGTGTGTGAACGTGGATGGGTCGATGTACTTGGTGCGAGTGCCTAAGAAATCCCCTGGTAGCGCTAAACTTTGGCCGTAGACCATTTCTGCCGCAGTGATACTATGATCACTGCGCTGAGCGGTACGGAGGCCCAATAGTACAGTTGGCATCATCTTGGTCCAACCTTCCTTGGCGATTTTAGTTGTGAGTGCTACCTTCAGTGATCTATGCCAGCGTTCCACCATTCCGTTGGCCTGAGGATGGTAAGGTGTGGTGCGGTTGCGATGTATGCCCATCAACGTTGTCAGTTGTTGAAATAACCGAGACTCGAACTGCCGGCCTTGGTCGGTGGTAACTACGCGTGGTACTCCGAATCTTGCGACCCATGTATCGTAGAAGGTTTTAGCTATTGTTTCGGCGGTGATATCTTCGATAGGAGTTGCTTCTGGCCACCTGGTGAAGCGGTCTATCATGGTAAGACAATATCTTTAACTAGTTTCCTAGTTGCCCTGATACCTGGGTGGCTGAGCCCGTGGAGTCTTTGGAATACCTGTTGCCGGCGACTTTCAGGCAAGTAGGGGCGGGGTGTTGTAGTGGTAAGTTCGCACAACACTGATTTTGTAGAACCGGGTATATCTGTCCACTGCAACAAAAGATTGTTGCGCGTCAAGAGTTGAGCGACTGCGGGGTCGTTCCTCTGTGCTTCAGCTAGCGCTTCAAGGTCGTTAGGTGTAGTGATCGATTCGATCCTGGAAAGCGCGTCGGCGACTCGATTGGCCTGCCCGGAAAGGTGTTGTATGTCGGTGGTAAACTGGCTGATGAAGTCAAGTTGTCTGAGGCGACGAGGTGGAGCGTCTTCTGCCCGTTTGTTGAAAGCGTAGATAAGGGGTTTGTGGTCGGTCCTGATGGTAAATTGTCTTCCTTCTAGGAGTGGCCTGAAATACTGGATTGCCTTGTAGATAGCGAGTAATTCTCTATCGTACGTGGCGTATTTTGTCTGTGCTGCGTTGAGTTTTTTAGAAAAAAAACCTAGCGGTTTCCACACGTTGTTTTCCAGTTGTTGTAGCACCGCTCCGAGGCCCGTATCGGACGCATCACAGTCCAGGGTAAGGTTGGCGTCCATTTTGGGATGGCCCAATTGCGTTGCGTTCCTTAGGTCGTTTTTGCATTTTTCAAATGCTTGCATTGCTACGTCCGTCCATTGGATTGCGGTGCGGTCTTTCTTCTTCTTGGGACCGAGGAGAAGTTGGTGGAGTGGTTGTTGCGTGTCGGCTGCGTGTGGTAGACAACAGCGATAAAAATTCAGCATACCCAGAAACCGTTGTAGTTCCATGATGTTTGCTGGTTTTGGGTAATCTGAGATTGTCTCGACTGCTCGGACGGTGGGTAAGACGCCCTGTTCGTTGACTCGATATCCCAGGAAATCGACTTCTGGTTGGCCTAGTACACACTTGGACCTATTGATGTTGATTCCATGTGCGTTTAGGCGGTGCGGTACCTCTCTGAGATGCAGTTTGTGTTCTTCCGGTGTGTGTGAGGCGATAAGTAGATCGTCGACATACGCAAAAACATATGGAAGATCACGGAAGACCGAGTCGATGAAACGCTGGAAGGTTTGGGCTGCGTTGCGAAGACCGAAACACATCCTGGTGAACTCAAAAAGCCCGAAAGGTGTAATTATAGCGGTCTTCTTGATGTCGTCTTGGGCGATGGGGATCTGGTAGTAAGCTCTCTCCAAGTCAATGGTGGAAAAAAGTTTGCTGCCATGCAATTGTATGTTAAAGTCAGAGAGGTTAGGGTACAGTTTGTGCGTTTAACCTTCTGTAGTCCCCACACGGTCGTATGTCACCGTCTTTCTTGGGAACGATATGTAGTGGGCTGGCCCAAGGGCTGTTTGATGGACGGCAGATTCCTTCCTCCATCATCTTCTGAAAAGCTTCTTTTGCAGCCTGGAATTTGTCAGGGGGAAGACGCCTAGCTTTTGCGGTAACTGGTGGACCCTTCGTTTCAATTACGTGCTCGACATGGTGCTTTATTGGGCGATTGAGAAACCCAGGCCTCGTAATGTCCGGGAATTCGGCCAAACCTGGTCGTACTGTGTTTGATGGAATCGTAGAGATAGCAGGTGTGTTGCCGGTTATTGCGCGTCCTTTGGAGGTCAGTTTGGTCTCCCTATCGATTAGCTGGCGGCCGAGGATATCAACTAGAAGTCCATGGTAGCCTAGGAAATCAGCTCCGATTATGGCTTTTGGGATATTAGCTAAGATAAAATCCCAGCGGAAGAGTCTGCGTAGTCCTAGGTCTAGTACCTGGTCTGCTGACCGTACGTCTTAATCTGGGTGCCGTTTGCGGCATAGAGGAGGTAGTCTGAGGGCTGTCGGTTGTTTTTCTTTCCCACTGGTATCACTGAGACTGCGGCCCCTGTGTCTACTAGGTAGCTGCCGCTACCTTTCCTGTCTGCGATGTGAAGGCGGGCTTGTGTTGTGCCAGCAACAGTTTCCGCCACTGTTGCCGCTGGATCTAGTTTGGGGGTGTATTACTCCCCTGCCGTGACCATCTCGCGCATGAGGGTTCGCATCTCCTGGCCCTTTCTCCGAATTTTTTGTGGTAAAAGCACATCCTACCTCTGGTTGGAGAATGTGAGCGGTGTCTTGTGCCCTGGTTGCTACTGCGATGGTTGCTGGGCTTGTTGTTAAGCTGCCCGAGCTGGGTTTGTACCAACGCCATTTGTTCCCTCAGAAGTCGGACCTCTTTCTCTAATTGGGATGGAGGTCGGGGCGGTGCGATGCCGCTGATATCGCTTGCGCCAATCTCCATTATCCTGTCAGCCACCCTCGCGAGCTCCTTGAGATCCCGTTGATTAGTTGCTGCCAAGATTTCCTGTACCCTCGTCGGTAAAGCGCGAATCCAGAGGGTCTTTAGAAAGTCCTCTGAAATGAGCTTTCCCGCTAGCTTCGTCATGCTTCGTAGCAGCTGTGACGGGCGTTCGTCTCCCAGTTGTGCGTCTTCCAACAACTTCCGAATCCTCTCCAACTGGGATTCGCCAAAGAGGGCGATGATCCTATCCTTGAGTGATTCGTACGGTGAATCACCAGGTTGTTGGATGGCCTCCTCTACTTCCTGCAGTACTTCCAGGTCTAGGGCTGCAACGACGTGCTGGAAGCGGGTCAAGCTCGACTTGACTTTGGCAAGGCTGAATACGTTCTCCAGCGAAGAAACCACAGCGAGGGGTTCTGTTTCCAGAACGGTGTGATCCGAGGCATCGTGCTGATCCCCTCCAGAGTTTCTTGGCCTGCTCTTGGGGGACCGATATGCTGCGGCGTGGGCTGATGCGCGAAGTGGTAAGCCGCTAATTGCTTGGGTGAAGTCCACCCGACTCACACTTCGATGGGGAGAATAAGTGAGCACAAAACGCTAATTGCTTAGGTGTTGCCACCCGAATTGTGTACACTCGTCTGGGGTCACCCTTTAGCCGGTGTCACTACTGTACACTACTGGTTGGGTTATTAACTATATACAACTTCGATTACAGTTCGGTGAATACAGGTTTTAACTCATCCAGCCACCCATTTATTATACTGGTGCATACAATTCGGCCTGACGAGAGGCACGGCACCCTTCCCTAACTATTTGCTCATAGCTAAATTTGTACATCGTGAAATGATTTACATAATGAAGGGTGCTTACATTATTGATGTTTATATTATAATAAATTACACTACACTGCACTACACATTCTTCCACGACCACTTAATTAGGGAATGCTGCTGGTGGTGCTGAACGAGGCTGCTAGGCTGCGCTAGTGTCGATCAGATATTGTTAAGATAGTTGTGGGCTAGATGCCCTACAATTTCTTGGACTCTCTTGTTTCAATATATATTGTCATTTATTTAAACCTCCTTTTAGAAATTTTTTTTTCACAGGTATTGACCACGTACCCATGCCCTACAATCCCATATAATCACTCTTCAACACTGGCTTTCAGAATAAAGACAATCCCACCAAAAGCAAATGCATATCCTTCACCCTCCGACGCGCTACTCTCCCGCCCATCCTCCTTCATGGAACCATAATACCGACAGTCGACAAAGTCCACTCACTTGGAATCCGCATACAAGATTAAAAAAACTTGAACTAAACAGACGAAACAAACTTCTCTCGAAACAACTTGACCTCTAAACTTTCCCTTGAAAACAAAAGATTTATCTACAATACTGTTATAAAGTCCTTCTGAACCAACCTCTCCAACTCCTACCGCATTTAATCTTTCCAATCCAAAATGCTCAGAAAAATTACCAATGCCCCGTTATATGTTTCCAACCCAACCCTTCACGCTGACCTAAAAATCCCTTTTGTCCATCAGCTAATCAAAACGCGCTACAAAAACTTCCATGACTTCACATCCAACCATGCTAACCCTTTAGTCTAAAAACTCTCTTACCTTTACTACCTCACACAACCTTCCCACAAGATTGAAACGCCACTGGGCTCGTGACCATCTAGCATTTTCATTTTTAACTCAAAATATAATAAATAGGGAGTACTTCCACTGGGCGGCATCCCCCAACAAGTTCATCACGCCCTTTTTATGTCACTGCCATCATATTCATGTGTTTAACGCTTTGTATAGTTGTGAATAGATTTTTTAGTTATAGTTGTATATAGTTATTAATAATATAAAAATAAAGTTAAAAATTAAAAAAAAGAAAAGGTTTTGAACATTCCGCCGTTCAGCTGGTGTTACAGAGAAAGCACTAAATAATTTTTAAGTAATCACGTTTCAATAATTAATTAATAAAAACAAAGCTGTGAATTTGTAAAAACTATATTATTGCATAAAAATTTTGTGAATAATTGTGAATGGTATGTGAAATTCAGTTGATTCCTTCATTTTTATTTGGTTTTCTTAAATTCATCTAATTTCGCCTGAAATTATTTTTAAAAAACTTATGAATAATATAGAAATATTTAAAATTAACTAAATTTTTATATTTTTTTCTAAACTATCTAAGAGGGGGGTAAAGGTGAACTTTTACTTTTCACTTTTCGAAATTTTTATTAGTAGCTCAACTGTCGAATAAAAAGGGCCTAACAAATAAAAAACTGACAAGCTTTTTTTAATTCTAGTTTTGAATGTAATAAATACCTGAAATTGGTTGCCGCTATCTCTCATTTGATTCAGTATATCATGCAAATAATATTCAAGTTCTTTTTGCATTTGGCCTTTTTCTTTGATTTCTTTATAAGATTTATCTATCTGTTTGGTGACTGTATCCCAAGTATTAGACAATGTTGTGCCTATAACTTCAGAGTTGGCTACTTTTAGTTTGTCCGAATCTTCTTTCAATTTAATTTTTAGCTTTTCTATAAATGATTGTAGCTCTGGATTGGCCTTTAACTAAAACAGATAAAATAATTTTATTATGTGTTTATTTCCTTCCTAAAAAGGTGTTATCTGTTTTTTGAGACTATAACTAATAAAGTCCATATTGTTTATTATATTCTGTCAAAGAAAAAAAAAAAAAGAAGAAGCTTTCAAAGGCAATATCCATTGAAAATACGAAATTTCGATCGTGAAAATTCATTGATATATTCTTGTCAGCTCTCTTCAAAGAAGTATTTTTGACTGTTGAGACTTGGATCTTCAGTGCATGTTATGTTTAGAAACAGTGTTTCATGTAATGAGTGACACTGGTTTATTTCCGAGATCCAGCAAAGAACTTTTAAAGGTTCCTCGAGTATAATGCACAAAGAAAATGACGGGTGTATTTTTGTTGATATGCCCCTACTCACTAATATCTTAAGAATTTTGCTTATCTATTGACCAGCTACTGGTTGACAAGAAAATAAGATTTTTGCATTTTTTATAGACCTGTCTGCCGCATTTGATCATATAGATAGGTAAGCTCTTTTCTACAAACTCTCCTAAGAAGTTTACATTGGAACAAAAGCTACTGTAGCTACTAAACATTTTGATGAAAGAGTTTCAAAAGCTAAGTATGCCCTTAACTCATTCAGCAATTTTGTAATGAATAAAGATATACTATTTGCGTCTAAGTTGCAGATATATAATGCAGTAAGCAGGACAATTGTCTGCTACGGAGCAGAAGTGTGGGGATGTACTTGGTTTAAGGAAGTAGAGGTTTTGTTAAAGTTTTTTCATATAAAAGTATTTTGTCTACCCATTAATATCCCTGATTTTGTGTTGTATTTGGAAGCCAAGTTACTACCCTCGTTCTTGTATACCGTCAAATTACACATAAAATATATGCAAAGATGTAGGCAGCTTCCGGCATATAGATATCCTGGTATATTATTAAAAAAAATTATTGAAAAAAAACTGTTTTTCTATACAGAATGGTAGAATCTGTGTAAGACTTCCTTTATCTGATTTTATAAATAATAAATTAAAAATACATTCAATTGTGAATATTATTAGAAATGAGTTAATTAATAAGTATAACATGTCTGTACAAAATAGTCAACGGCACATCTTGTATAAACAATTAGATTCACAACTTAACTTTGTAAATACAAATCTGAACAGTAATTTTATCAGTTGGATAATCAAAGCCCGGGGGGAACTGCTTTATCTTAACAAATATACTTTTGATAATGAAATAAAACATTGTGAAATTTGACAGAAAGATAGGAAAACGTATTCCACTTAATAGCGGTCTGCCCTATTTTGCGGGAACTCAGGATGAGATATTTTGGTAATGTATAATGAGTGAGGAAGAATTTATAAGTTATTTAAATGGAAAATGTTAGACTAGCTTGGTGAACTACTGTAAAGATGCGAGGAAATATAGGCATGCGCTTATCAGTGAATTCAATTACTGAAATTGGATAAAGAAAAGACAGTTTGATGAAAAAATATAATTTTGTAATCAAGCAAATAAATTATTTATTATATAAAATAAAATAAATAAATAAAAGCTAAAAAAAACAACAAAAAAACAGCGAAACCTTATATTTGAATGTTAATTATATTTTTTTCAAAAATATATGCTTTAAATTGGAATGTTAAATTAATAAATTAAAAAAAAAAAAACAATAAAAAAAATGCATATGTTACTATCTATACAACACAGAAAGAAATGGAAATCTAATTAACAACACTGTTGAATATTAAACAAGTGATCATATAATTTACATTTTAAAGTTGTTAAAGTTTTTGATGCTTTAATTGATATCGATATAGAATTCCAAAATTTACTGCCCGCAATCACAAAAGATCAGTTCTGGTAAATCGATTTTTAACATTAGACTTGAAAACGGGTGAACTGGCAAGGTACCTTAGTACAAAGGAATATGTAGAACACCATACCCAAGAAATTGAAGGTCCGTTGGTAACACATGCCTATTATATTTTAATTGGTAAATAGTTTTATAAATCCTATTAAAATCTGTTGTATATGATCAGTCTAATATATTGTATTGTTAATAATTACGTTTAAATTATTTGCTGAACTAACAAAGGGAACAGCCCACAAGGGGTATCGGTTGCATGAGTTACTTGGGGAGTAGCTGCCACACGGGTTACCATAGCTCAATATTCTATGCACTTCATCAGAACAGTACACAATTCACTTAAACTACATACACTCTACACTTTACAGACAAGCGCAAGGACAAACACAATACACAAACTAGGGTCTCCGTCCCTAGTTAATTGGCGAAAGCCAAGGGAAAAGGAAGGGATTACCTTGGTGGTAGCGCACTGGACTAGCAATGCGGAGATTCCGGGTTCGAATCCAGTATGCTGTCTTTAAATTTTTTTCATCCTAGCAGCCTCTACAGCTCACTGTCCGGTGATGGGCAGTGCTGTCTGTAGAGAATGTTGCTTGGCTGTGCATTGGAGAAGGCACCCGGGGCACAATAGATCCTTCAGGCCGCAGTGCAATAATCCCCTACAACAATCTAAATCTAACATTGGGAATAGGGGCGCCATTTATTACAAGATGAGGTAAACTCTCAAAATGAATTCTGCTAATGAATTTCTGTTTCCCACCATCAAGCCAAGTTTTTGAAATATTTTCTCTTTTGACAATTAGTATCGGCCCAAAAAAATATCGAAGAAATATCGATCTGAACTTTACGAATGCCTTCATCTAATGAAACAGATATACAATGGTAATAGAACTGCCAAACTTCAGCATATTATGTCAGATGATTGCAGAACTTCATCACTTGGAGAATGTGAAAGATTCAGGCTACACCATGTACTCTGCCATTATGTGGTCTGGCAAAAGCGAGATTGTTCTAACTGGCCATTACAGCGCACACGCGTTCAAGCGGCTATGGGCCGTTTAGTAGGTACATGAGACTAGCACATATTCTTAAGCAGTGATGAGGATAAGTTAACAGGGGAGTTTTACGATAGATCCTTTAGGGCCGCGATGATTATCCACCACTGCAACAACTAATTAGCACCTACATATTCAACAAAATCCTGAACATGAACAGCACAAAATCGTATAAATGGGTAACGCAAGAGATGTGGTAGATAGTTCTGTCAAAACGACCTGTTCATCGGCCCCCTCAATCTAAATCTCTCGAAAACCTCTACTCTCTCACCCATTAATAAGTGTAATTCTTATTGATTATAATAATTGTGAGCTTCTAATAAACTAGTGCTAAGATTTATTCGAACAAGATTACAACCATAGCATTTATCAATAAATGTGTACCATATAATATGCCGTTATATATCTAAAATACTATATCAGTTTAATATACGGTACCACTCAAAAATAATAATATCCCTAGCACCAACTAAAAGTCACTAATTATTAACGCCAACAATCGTCCAACTTTGAAGTAAATTTGTGAAACTGTGCTACGAGTACAGTGTGATAGAAAGTAAGACATTGCTATATATTAGATTTTCAATTAATATCAATGGTGATAGATTTTAGTTAGTAATAAATAACATAGAAGGAGGTATCGTAAAGTTTCAAATATGACCAATAAACAGAATGGCCTACTGAAAGTCACTCAAGTCTTCTACACACAGTCGCCCTACAGAATCTTACATTTCTACTAGCATTTCTTAGTTTGCGCAATCCAACATTATAATGTTGTGATTGCCTCACTAATAAATAATTATATCAGTCAGACGATAGTCTTACTATTTATCAGTACCCCTATATATTTATTATTTACTTTCAACACAATATAAGATTCCTTTTCCCTCTTAATTTAATTTTTACCAACCTCTTCTTGAACTTTTGGGTTAATTTCATTAAGTTTCTGAATAAGTTTTTCATTATGTTCTTTGAACAATTTACCCAACATGTCATTTCTTGCAGCAGAAAGGCCTTTTGTTTTTTTCAGCTCTTCTGCTTTACCCGCTAAAAAATTTTTTATATATTCAGTCACCTCTTCGAATGTTGGTGGTAGCACTCCTCCTAACTACAAAACAAAAAAATATATACGTATATATGCGGGATTCTGTGTTGTGCCTTGTTAGAGGACATATCTATCCTGTGTTTGAACCCTAAAAATTGGCTTTTTTTCGGAGAAAAAGATGGTTTTTGATAGTTTTTTTTTTGTAAATAGTACTTTCAAGGTTAGTAATATATTTGTGGAAAAAATTAGTGCTAAAAATCCAATATAAGTAAGTAATTGATAAAATTAAACTTGTAAAACTCATTAATGTACAACTGGCGAAAGGTGCTAGTATTTGTGTATTGAAACTTACCGAGACAGACTGGAGGGGGACAGTTCAAGTTCATTCTAGATAAGCCTAGTCTTTGGTGATTAGCTACCTAAAGTTATATGAGATTAGTTTGATGCGTTTTAAAAATAATTAAAGATATTGAGTAAAAAACTAGAAAGTTATTTATCTTCAACAATAGATAGAAATAAAAGGGTTACATGCTATGGCACTCCGTAACTGACCGAGGGAGCCAAAGAAAGTGAAAACACCAATGCATAGCTAGCTAAACGATAAGTAAATTTCTGCGTTAATTATGAATGACCTAATGGAATGTTTCAATAAGATAATGCATGGGATATGGATAAAATAGAAGAAATACTAAAAAAGGAGGCAACAAAAGAAGATATGGCTAAATTTTCGGACAGAATAGATCAACAACCAGATGAAAATTTACTGTAGAAAAATGAACTAAAAAAAAGCAGGGGAGGGGGTAAACAAACAATTAACAAGTCAGGTAGAATATATTCAGGGAGAACTAAAAAAAAAAAATTTAATGTTTAAAGGCCTTGAGGTTGGTAACCCTGATAATTGTTTACAGAACGTTAAAGAATTTTGTACTAATACCTTTGCATGGTCTGAAGTTTTATCTATTAATCATGCCAAAATATTAGGAAGCTGAAAGCCAATTTAATTAAAATGGTCTGACTGCAGTACTAAAAGCTTACACCAAAAAAAAAAACATTAAAATTAATTTTTGGATAAGTTGTATGTGAGGGCAGAGTAACGGTTCCATATACCCAGCCTCTAGCTGATTTATTTTTTACATGTTTTCATTGTGACAATTTGTAGATGAAAATGGCAGGATGATAATGTGAAATTGAATGATAATGAGCACTTTCGTCATTTTGATTCTTAATATTTAATTTAAACTCGCAACAACCACCCGCTAATATTATTATTATTTTTTAAAAATATTATATTATCATTCCATTATTCAAAAATTTATACCTGAGCATGAGGCGGCTTACTCATTTTGCTTATGCTTAATTCTGAATTTATTTATTACTGTTTAAAAATGTATGTGACTACGCAAATGTATATTGAATATTATTTTGTTTTTGTTCAGATCACACTTCTTTTGTTACAAAAATTGTTCATATGATAAATAAATGAATGAACAAATGAAACATTATTTATAAGATAAAACATCGTTTCAAATCATACAAAAAATTATTCCCAGCTGACCGCTTGGTTAATGAAACTCCAAGATTTTTTGTTCTATAAAATAAATAGCGGCACTGACTTTATTGTGAAGTTTGTAAAAATGGAAAACAAGGTAACTGACAAACCAGCAATCCGTGAGAAAGGGTGAAGAAAGAAAATACCTAATTCACTCATTAACATGAGCATAAGGAAGGAAGAAGCATTAACTCACATTGGGCATAGCAGGTAATAGAAAATAAGGAAATATTACTTAAGGCCCCCCGCGCCAGAAGATTTTCCTTTTTTTGCCTTTTTTAATGCATGCAATATTTCCTTTTTCACAATATGCACTTCCCCCTAAGCCAGCTTTTCCATTTTATCCTTAAATTCGTCCCTCTATTCGTATACGATTTCCGGTAGCATTCCACCCATTGTTTTTCACTAATTAAAGGAATACAGTTTTTTTTTTGACAGTATTCATTCTTAAACCCCTCAACACCTGAAGCTTTGATTTGTTATATCCCAAACAACTATCAATCTTTTGACAAATTCTCTCGCATTGTTAATTTTTCATTTTCCCCACACCTTTCCTAAAGTGAGTGTTGATTTCTCTATATTTTTCTTGTCCTCCTCGTTCTTAGTCCTAACCATTTTTGATAAGCTGCTTTGTTTTGCTCAATCAAATCCCTTAAATCTTCACACTCTCTTTCCTTTCTGCTCTGCCTCCCCAAGTCCCTCCTTAGCTCCTCCATGGATGCATACTTGAAGTGCTTATATTTCTCCTTTGCATTTTCTCCTTTCTCTAAGTCCAATTTTTGTTCTAATATCCTCCTAAATAACCCTTTCACAGTATCGTCACGTAGTGACATCAAATTAAATTTGTGGTCATCTATTTTAATTTTTCCTTCATACAATAAGGATCCATTCATTCTTATATTAAAAGGTATAAACACTCTTGCCTTCAGAAGAAAATGATCCGGTCTGAAAAACTCTCACATCTTGAACTTTAACTGTATTCTCTGCCTAGTTGTACAGTAATCTATTATGATTTTACGTCTTATTTGTTTTGATATTAAGGTATATTTGATTTAAAAATTATTTCATTTAATATTGTTAGCCTTGGAAATAACTTTATTTCCAAGGCTAACAATATTAACAATAAATATTAATGTTATTTATTATAAATAACAATATTAACAATAAATAACTTTATTTGCAAGAATTTTTTAATTTTATTACAGAATACAATATAGTAGCCCCTTACGAAATTTTTTACTCAAATTGGAATGTTGTAAATAGAAACAATTAAAACAATAATTTAAGGGCGTACTACCGAGGGTATATTGTTGGGGATTAACTTGTATAAATGAAAATGTGATTTGTGAATTTGTTCATATTAATTGCTTACCGCTGATTTAATATTTTAAAAAACCGTTATACAGCGCGCACAAATTATTGGTATCATTACGAAAATTAACAGAAATTTTATTTCTTTTGATATATATCATTTCAAATATATTTCTTTTTTCCTGTTAGTTTCTTTTGCTAGTATTTTTGTCTTAGAAAAATCAAATGTATGGTTTTTTTTTTCACTAAAATATTTCGTCAGAGCAGTAATGTTGTCTTTGTTATTTTTATTTATGCATTCGTATTCATGTTGGTACATTCTGCTTTTTATGTATTGTGTAATTTGAGCAACATAAACACCTGGAGATTGTGTACAGTCTATCTGGTAACGAGGTCTGATTGATTTTGTTGGGAGTAGGGTCTTTAAGTTTGCTGTATAAATTGTTTATAGTGTTGATGCATTTGTTCGCTAAAATGATTTTAGAGCGTCTGATAATATTAGAGTTTTTCTCTGACAGTTTGTTAATGAATGTATATGAAATGTATTTATGAGTCGGTCAACAGAAATATGAGGAGAATGAGTTAAGTTGTTATCGTAATGTAGTGTATTGGTGAGTATTTATGACAGTATTTCATTAAGTGTTTTTTAATGAAGTGTTGAGTTAATTTTTAATGAGTTTTTTATTGTCCTGATGAAATTTGGGAAGACCAAGGGAAAAGGCTCGTCTGGAAAAGCATTAAGAAAATTGATTTTTTGTGAAGATCCGTGTTATGGATTTAAAATGTAGGTAGCGATCGGAGCCTATGGTTTTTGAGCGCCAGGAGTATTCTTAACATCGCGTACAATGGTTAAGTCGAGAAAATTAATAGTATTATTGTCTTCTAGTTCGTAAGTAAAATGTAAACGAGGGTGGTAACAGTAAATATATAGGAATTGTGCATACTTGGTTAGATAGTATTGCTGTAGGCAACCATCTACCTATTTGTTAAAGAAGGGCATTTTTATGAGGAAGTTTGGGAATGGATCTTTCTATTAAGTCATTCATGATTTTTTTTTTGTTATTATTCTGCATTTTACAACATTATTAATGCATTGTGGTTCCTCATTGCATTGCTTTTTAGATTAAAGCCTTGATAAAGGGCAGGATACTGTCTCGAAACGTTGCCATAATTGAATGATTCTTTCTTGACCGATCCTCACCAAATTTCTTCATAACATAAACAGTACAATGAAACTGTTGTTTTTCATATTTTACAAAATGATCTAATTTTTAAATTAAAAATAAAATCATATCGAAAACTGAAATTAAGTAACACTGTAGGTTGCCATGGGAATAAAAATAAAAGAATTGTGGTGTGAACAGCTATTTCTTGCAGCAATTATTAAAATTATAAATTTGATATATTTTATTTAAATTTCGAATTTTTACAAAAATGGTGCGTTAACAAAAATGTATTGGTGGGGAGGGTACATGTAGCTTCTGTGCACATAGGCTGATGTTATAGTACGACTGTGATTGTGTGATTATATTGTAGCGGTTAGGTTAATGCCAAATAGGTTAATTTTTTTTAACGTACCCCAGAATTCCAGCCCCACAACATCAGATTTTGATGAAAACATATTTGAAATATAAATTATAATTTTAAATATATCAGTGCAGTTACCATTCTATGTTTAAAAAAAAAATCGTTGTAGTTATTTCCGAGTAAATTCCCCCTCCCCCCAAATCTCAAAAACCAATTCTGTAGAATCCGGTAAATGAATTCACTTCACAATTGGATTCCAATATTGCTTCTAATCAACTTAAATTTATATAGAAGGTAGAACCATACATCGTGCTGAAATTATCCTTTAGAGATAAGCTTAACTTTACGATTCCCCTAGTAACATCAGAAAAATTATTTTTCCCGAGAAAACCTTTGAATAAATGATAAGACTAATTGCGATAAAATGAAAAAACAACAAACAATTCAGTTGGACTTTCAGTGGACCTTAATCGAAACCTTGGTTTGAGATGTGGTAATGTTATCTACTAGGAAATCACTAGTTTAACTTTACACTAAACATATATAACCTAATACTTGTATTCGAACCATTTTTCGAAAAATTGACGATTGCGATGAGACGTTGAGGCTTCCCTCTTTAATCTTTATCATGAATTTAATTAAATTGGTTTGACTGCAGAACTAAAAAAGCTTACACCAAAAAATAACAATAAAATTAATAGTTGGCTAAGTTCAATGTCAGTACTAGTAACGGCTCCAGACACCTAACTTCTACCTCATTTATTTTTTACATGTTATCATACTGATAAAGGTGTAGATGGAAATGTCGGGGTGATAATGCAGAAGAGCATTTCGACACTTTGATTCTTAATAGTTAATTTAAACCTGCAATAACCACGCTCTGATACTATTATTATTAAATAATATTATAATATTAATATTATTAATAACTGGAATAAGTATACAAATTTCTGGTCACGTGTGGATAATGACTGTAGAGCCAGCCAGGAGTCTCCATCATTCGTTAAAAAAATGAAAAGGTATTTCAAAAGTTAGGAAGAAATAAATGAAAGGATGCTGAAGGTATCGCTAGAGTTATGTGGAAGAAGACTAACGATATCAGAGGCTGATGCGACGGAAGAAATGAAAGGTTGCTTTCATGAAACCATGAATGAAGTATTGGAGCAGGCAAGGTATGACGAGGAAATATTCATCCTGAGAGATCTAAATGCAAGAGTAGGTAGGAGAAGTGCCAGTGAGGTGGTTGGACAGCTCGGTGAGGTAGTGATGAATGATACTGGGGACCGGTTAATAGAGACATGTGAATATTTGATCTGGAGATCCAAAATTCTTTTTTTCAATACAAGGATGTGCACAAGTATTTTTGAGCCAGCCAACAAAAGGCCTAAAATCATAATAGATTACTGTTAACTAGGCAGAGAAGTTCAGTTAAAGTTCAGGATGTAAGGGTTTTAGAGGTCCTGAGTGTGGCTCGGACCATTTTGTTCTGGAGGCAAGAGTGTTCGTACCTATTAATATAAGATGGAATGGACCCTTATTGTATGAAGGAAAAATCAAAATAGATGACCCCAAATTTAATTTCAGTGGAAGGGTTATTTAGGAGAGATTAGAACAAAAACTGGACCTAGAGAAAGGAGAAAATGCCAAGGAGAAACATAAGCACCTTAAGTATTGCATCCATGAAGGAGCTAAGGAGGGACTTGGGGAGGCAGAGCGGAAAGAGAGGAGTGTGAAGATTTAAGAGATTTGATTGAGCAAAAGAAAGCAGCTTATCAAAAATGGTTAGGACTAAGAAGGAGGACAGGAAAAAATATAACGAAATCAACACTGAGGTTAAGAATGCTGTGGAGAAAATGATCAATCGGAGAGAATTTGTCAATAGAGTGATAATTGTCTGAGATACAATAAATCAAGGGAGACCTAGCAAGTGTTAAAGGGTTTAAGAAGGAATGCTGCCCAAAAATACTGTATACCTCTAATTAGTGAAGAACAATGGGTGGAGTACTACTGGAAATCGTATACGGTTAGAAGAGATGAATTTAGGGATAAAATGGAAGGGCTGGCGGAGGTGAGGTGCAGATTGTGGAAAAGGAAATATGGTAGGCATTAAAAAGTGCAAAAAGTGGAAAATCTTCTGGCCCGGGTGGCCTCATCGATAATTTTTCCTTAGTCTTATAAAACTTATTATGCCCAATGTGAGTTAATGCTTCTTCCTTCTTTATGCTCACGTTAATGAATGAATTAAGTATTTTCTTTCTTCACCCTTTTCCACGGATTGCTCGTTTGTCAATTACATTGTTTTTCACCTTTAAATAGTTCTCAATAAAGTCAGTTCAGCTATTTATTTTATAGAACTAAAAAAAACATGGAGTTTCACTAACTAATCGATCAGCTGGGAATAAGTTTTTGTATGATTTGAAACTGTGTTATACTTATAAATAAGGTTTTATTTGTTCATACATTTATTTATCAGATGCAAAATTTTTTTAACAAATGAAGTGTGATGAGAACAAAAACAAAATAATCAATATACATTTGCATAATCACATTAACATTTTTAGACAATAATAAGTAAATTCAGAATTAAACACGAGCAAAATGAGTAAGGTGGAGGTTTTATGATTAAAATTTTTTAATTAATATATATATTTAAAAATATTATTATTATATTATACTACTATATTAATAATACTATAATATTTTTAAATTATAATATCAGAGCGTGGTTGTTGCGGGGTTAAATTAACTATTAAGAATTAAAGTGTCGAAAGTGCTCATTATCATACAATATCACATTGTCATCCTGCCCTTTTCATCTACAAATCGTCAGTATGATAACATGTAAAAAATAAAGCAGCTGGAGGCTGGGTATCTCGAACCGTTACCCAGACAGTACATATCCAAAAATTAATTTTAAGGTTTTTTTTGGTGTAAGCTTTTAGTACTGCAGGCAGACCAATTTAAATAAATTGGCCTGACCCCAGAACCGGACATTCCATGATAAAGCATTAGAGTGAAGCCTCAACATCTCATCCTCGATTAAGGTTCACCGAAATCGCAACTTAAATTTTTTTTTTCATATAATCGCCATTAGTCTGATGTTTTATTAAAGGTTTTCTCTGGAAAAAAGATTTTTCCGATGTTTGTAGTGGAATCGTAAAGTTAAGCTTTTATCTAAAGTATAATTTCAGCACGATGTATGGTTTTACGTTCTATATAATATTAAGTTCATTAGATGCAATATTCGAATAGGAATTTGAAGCGAATAGGGGGGGGCGATTTTCTGGGCAATAAATAAGATTTTCTTTAAACTTAGAATGGTAACTGCACTGATATATCTAAACATAATTTTTATTTCAAAAATGTTTTCATAAAAATCTGAAGTGGGGGGGGGGATTATGATATTTAATAAGTGTTATTCTGATTTGGGATTGACTTTCGGCTCCAATATAATCACACAATCACAATAGCACTATAACTAGCAGCCTATGTGCACAGAACTACATGTACCCTCCCATGAAACTACATGTACCTACATTTCTGTTACCGTACCATTTTTGTAAAAATTCGAAATTTATATAAAATATGTCAAATTTATAATTTTAATAATTGCTGCAAGAAATAGTTGTTCACACCACAATTCATTTATTTTTTTTATTTCTTTAAATTAGCGATGTTTCCCATGGCAACCTACAGTGTTATTAAATCGTTTGTTTTCGATATGATTTTATTTTTAATTTATAATTAGCTTGTTTTTTTTTTTTTGTAACATTTGGAATAACAACAGCTTTATTGAGCTGTTTGCGTTATGAACAAATTTGGTGAGGATCGGTCAGGAAAGAAATATTCAATTATGCCAGTTTCGTGTCTTTATCAAGGCTAAAAAATAATATAATGAGGAACCAAAATGCATTAATAATATTCTAAAATGCAGAATAATAATAACAAAAAAAACTCATGAATGGCTTAACAGAATAAACCATTCCCTAACCTTCTCCTTTAAAACGGCCTCCTTTAAAACATACGCTCTGACCAAGTACACACAATTCTTGACATATTTAACTCTTTCCATCCCCCTTTACATTTTAGTTACGAACTAGAACACAACAATACTAACTTTCATCGAACTAACTATTATACACGATGTTAACATTACTGTCCACTTGCACTCAGAAAACATGCGCTCCGACCGCTACCTTCATTTCAAATCCCAACAACCATTTTCCAAAAAAATTAATTTTCCCAATGCTTTTTCCAGCCGCGCCTTTTCCCTAGTCATCCCAAATTTCATTAGTACCATAAAAAAAAAGTCTTTCTATAATTTTTTCTAAATGTGGCTATCCCCAATACCTCATTAATTACACACTTAATGAAATACTGTCATCTATAGTCACTAACACAGAAACAATCACATGAATGTTATCATTACGATAACAAGTTAACTCATTCTCCTCATATTTCTGTTGACCAACGTCCTAAATACATTTCATTTACATACATTAACAAACTGTCAGAGAAAATCTCTACATTGATCAGACCTCTAATATCATTTTAGCCCACAAATGCACCAACACTACTAACAAGTTTAAAAAACCTACTTAAAAGCCCCTACTTAATTGCTCCTAGTTACAGCTTCGGGATTGCCCGTCCCCAGTTGAAGAAACCTAATCCTCGCCAGGCCGGCGCACTCACAAAGGATGTGCGCCGGGGTCTCCTCCTCTACCTTGCAGAATCGGCATACCGCACTATCCGCAAGTTGTAGGTGGTGCATGTGTCTGTTCAGCCTACAATGCCCTGATAGTAGACCCACAATTAACCTTATATCCATTCGGGTCTGGCTCAGTAGGTCTCTGGTAAATTTAGGCAAATGTCTTTTGATGAAGAGCTTTGCCTGCCTCTGTCCTGGTGTTCCCTCCCACCAACGCAGACGCTGATCTTCTATCCACCCCTTGATAGAAGTTTGGATGAGGCTCCTGGACAAGCCGCAGAAGGGTTCGGGGCCTATAAAGGTATCCTGCGAGCCCTCCCTCGCTACGGCATCCGCCCTCTCATTGCCCAGGAACCCCGCATGTCCCGGCACCCAGGCGAGTGTCAGTTTATTCCGAGTAACCACCTCGGTGAGGGCAAGTAGGCAGTCCCACACCAGTCTTGAGACCATTTGGTGTGAGGAAAGTGCCTTCAGGGCTGCCTGACTGTCGGAGTATATGGCCACTCTTCTACCCACTATCCTTTGCCTTATAATCTCCCTAGCGCAGAGTTGTAACGCCACGACTTCAGCCTGAAAGACCGTGGCGTACTTCCCTAGGCTGGCCTTAATTTTAACTTTAGGCCTACCCCCGTAGACCCCAGCTCCGACCCCAGTCGGAGTTTTGGATCCATCTGTATACCAGATCGAGTTACCGAACAGGGGTGGGTCGCAGCCCCATTCACCTCTGCTCGGTATGACAATATGGAAGTTCCTTTCGAAAAAATACTTAGGAACCATCCTATCCGTTGGCATCCCCAGAAGATAGTCCGCCTTGATTTCCTCAATCAACCTCTGGTTATTACGATCATGCCTAGAGGTGATGGGAGGCGGCCCCTGCAGGAGCCTATGTATTCCCATTCTGGCTTCGCCTAGAACGAGAATGTGTAATGGTGGCAGATTAAGGAGGACTTCCAACGCCGCAGTCGGGGTGGTCTTCATGGCCCCCGTGGAACCAAGGCATGCTCGCCTTTGGATCCCACCGAGCCTCTCCACTGCCCCCTTCTGCAACGTTTTGGTCCACCAAACTACCGACCCATATGTAACCATGGGTCTGATGATCCTGGTGTAGATCCATAGTGACAAACTTGGGCGCAAGCCCCAGTTTCTCCCACAAAGCCGTCTGCATCTATTAAATGACGCATCGGCTCTGTGAGAAATTTTGTCAATGTGTTGGTTACAAGTGAGTCTTCGGTCGAAAGTAACGCCAAGGTACTTCGCCTCCGTCGCAAATGGAATCGGAGTGTGCCCAAGTAATGGAGGCCTAAGGCCTTCCAACTTGTGTCGCAACGTGAAAGGAACTATTATGGCTTTGTGGGGGTTTATGGACAAGTCCTCCTCCCTACACCAATTCCTAACCAGGTTTAGAGCTGCTTGAACCCGCTCTGCAATCGTAGTAGGGTATTTGCCTCTTACCACGATTGCCAAATCATCTGCGTAGCCTAGGCAGTCAAAGCCATCCGCAGATAGTTGGTGGAGGAGGTCATCAACGACCAAAGTCCACATCAGAGGGGACAAAACCCCTCCCTGTGGACACCCTCTCCCTACTTTTACCCTAAGGGTGGTCTGACCTATTGACGAGATGTTAATTCGACTACTTAGGCCAGACTCCATCCAGCCGCATAACACTGCTGGTACTCCTCTTTTATGGAGAGAGTTGATGACCGAGGTGCGCGAGACGTTATTGAATGCGCCCTCAATGTCCAAAAAGGTGGCTACCGCAATTTCCTTGTCCTCCAAGGATTTTGATAGCAGCCTGTTAAGATCATCCAGTGCGGCCTCAGCCGACCTACCTGGTTGATAAGCGTATTGGCGGGCACTTAGGGGGTTTGCACGCAAGACCTCATCCCTGATATATCTGTCCACCAACATTTCCAGAGCTTTGCTCAGGAAAGAGGTTAGGCTAATCGGTCTATACGAGCCTGGCGTGAGATCAGACGCTCTACCCACCTTTTGGGGAGGTAGATCACCTTGACCTCACGCCACGGTACCGGCGTATATCTACGGGCTATGCATGCCCTAAAGATTCTACACAGGTATGGTAATAGAATATCTAGTCCTTTTTGCAGAAGGACCGGGTAAATCCCATCCGTCCCAGGAGATTTGAAAGGTAGGGATTTATTGATGGCCCACCTGACTTTACTTGGCCTGGTTATGAGAGTGGCGAGTTTCCAGTCCTTTGGGGAAGGTCTAATTGGCCTTTCCCCAGGGATCCCCGCCACCTCTGGGACTGCAAGTCGGGATGAGCCTGGAAAGTGCGTCTCCGCGAGGAGCTCTAAGCTTCCTTCCTCGGAGACAGTGAAGGTCCCATCCCCCTTTCGGAGGAACCCCACTTCGTTCGCAGTACCGTCTTTGGCCAACGCTCTGTGGATTCTGCCGCACGAGGGTGAGTCCTCAATTTCCTCGCAAAACCGCCTCCACGAACGTCTTTTGGCCTTTCTAATCTCTTTATTGTACTGCGTGAGGGCATTCCGATAGACGGTCCAGTTCTGGGTAACTTTGGCCCTGTTGAACAATTTCCTCACCTCGGCCCTCAGTTTCTCGAGGTGATTGTTCCACCAGACCGTCTTTCCTCTCTGTGGTCTTGACCTTACCGGACAGTTTTCTTGGAAGGCAGTGGCTATCGCCTCCTGCACCTCCTCTACCGACCGCTCAAGACCCTCCACCCCTCTCCCGTCAGAGATTCCCTGTTCTACTCTATACTTGAGGGAATCCACAAATCCTTCCCAGTCGGTTTCCCGAGGGTTCCGGAATGTTACCTGCTGCAACGGGAGGGTGTCGATGGTGAACCTGATGTGCCTGTGATCGGAGCAGGATGGTTCCGAAGACACATGCCAGTTCCTGATGTCATCACTCAGCCTATGGGTGGTCAGGGTCAGGTCCAACACCTCTCTCCTGGCCACCGTGACGAAGGTGGGTTCCTTACCTAAATTAGAGATTAGTAACCCTTTACCATAGATAAAATCCAAAAGGGACTACCTCTGCTGTTGCAGTTGCTGCTCCCCCATGCTGGGTGGTGTGCGTTGGCATCACATCCCACGAAGAGCGGGAGATTCTTCGCCTCACAGAAGTCGACGATCTCTCCCATCAGGTCCGGCGGGCAAGACTGGTCCTCACCGGGAAAGTAGGCGGAGCAGGCCA
>JAAEAF010013867.1:0-11773 GCA_011037195.1 Triatoma infestans | reverse complement strand
TTTCTTCAATAAAAACACATTTCTGGTCGTCCGATTTTTTTAAAAACTCAGAATTTCAACAGCGCATTTCATTTTACTTAATATTATTTAGATGATAGAATTGTATAGTAAAGTGAAAAAGCACCTTAGAGGAAATGCTAACCCCCCCCCCTTCTCACAAAAGTGCCCTTCAATGAATATTTCAAGTGAAATTTTTTAAATAAAAGTGGTCGCTCTTTGTATGTGTAGTTGATACGACAAGTTTGAAGAAAATCGTCGAAACTGCAAGAAAATTGGAAAATACAAAAATACTGAATAGTATTTTTGTGTTTTAATGAGTGTGTTTTAAAGTAAAAGTGTAAGTATATCATTATGTATGTAGGTTACTGACATTTATTTTTTTTTTGTACGTAGGTACAGTTGAATTCACCTTTGTTTATATTATGTTAATCTTGTAGTGCTTTTCTCAACTTTATTGCCTATTTCATGTTTTGGTTGGTACCAGAGTTTTTCTATTGGATTAAATCAACATAAATTAATATTTTTTTTAGCCTATTCTAGTCAGTGAGGTGCAGTATTGTTGGTCAGCTTAGGAATCTCAGTTTCGGCAAGTGTTGAATGTAAAAAAGTTACCGATTTCAAGAGTAATTAGTATTTCATTTCACGTGACATTAGAATTATTTTTTTTCTTTGTGGGTATCAAATGTCAAAAATTCGCAGAAATTTCCGTTGAGAAAAAGACGTATAATATATTCGAGTAAAGATGAAACAACTTGTCACGTGAACACACCAAATTATATAGGTGGCTATTGCTTGATGGAGTATGAAGACAGGAGATGCTTGCCAAATTCAATTTCAATTTATTAGTGAAGCCGATGATTCCTCATTTCATGATAGTTTTAGGACCGTTAATATAACAGTCGCAATGCATTCCTAGGTCACTCACTTTGGCCAGGGGCAGATGTGGATGCTGTATAAGACGATTTTAGATGGCATGATCTGGTAGATCAACGGTAGATCTGGCGGAATACTCTACAATTTTTCGAAGCTTTTACATTATTATTCGATAATGATTTAATTGAAAAAATTGTACAGTGGTCAAATTCCCGCGCTGAAATGTTGCTAATTACGACGTATGTTTCCAATAATTCAAATTTGAAAAAGTGGAAGGACGTCATAGTCGACGAAATGAAGTTTTCAGTACTGGAATGATAGTTTTTAAGAATCTATTAAAATACACTTAGCCGCTACTAATTCAGGCATGTTCACCTGTGCAGGCTAAAAAGAAAAAAATGAGGCAGCCAGCGGATAATCACAGGCGTCTCGGCATTATTTTTGGATATTGATGTTAAATTTTATTTCCGCCGAGGTATTATAAAGCTCTAAAATTAGCGGCGTGTTATCGGTAGCTCCTTCCTTTTCACTTTATCATTTTTATTATACCCTAATATTCAGTGTTTCTAGCATGTTGGTTTCTAGCATCATTTCAGCTTCGTCAGCTGCTCGCCAATATGGTGGGCGAAGCTCATCTTAGTTTGAAACGTCATTCCTAGATATTTAGCGGCTGACATTGTAAATGCAGTTTCATCGCCGGCTGGCAAACTGTTTTCATAGCATTAATGATGCTGCAGTTACACTTATTCCGTAGTATGTTGGGTTTAGCGGACGTCGCATTAGAATGGCTGGCGACGACGATCACGTGCGGGCTGGGGCACGTGATTCCCGGGATGGGGAAACCTATTAACGCATGTCTTTTCGGATTAGAGCGCATGCTTCTTAATTACTAGTTATGGTAATCAATTTGATATTATATTCTAAGTTTATGATGTAATTACAATAGAAATTCATTAAAATACACGAAGCCACAATTACTTCACGTTTGCTTACTTGCTCAGGCTAAACAAATATTAGGCATCCAGCGGAGAATCACAGGCGTCTCGACGATATTTTTAGATTTTGATGTAAAATTCTATTTTCGTCGATGTGTTATAAAGCTTAAATAGTTGCGTCCGTGTTCCCGCTACCACCTGCCTTTTCACTTTATTATTTTTATTTTACTCAAATATTCAGTGTTTCTAGCATGTTGGTTTCTAGCATGAATTCAGTCTCGTCAGCTGCTTGTCTAATATGTTCGGCGAAGCTCACCTTAGTTTGAAACGTCATCCCAAGATATTTAGCGGCTGGCTTTGAAAATATAGTTTCTTGGACGACTCGCAAGCTTACTAGAAGGTAAGCCAAGGCTACATGATACAATCTGTTATCATAGAAATTTGAAAAGCTATAAAAGCAGGTCATTTCGGATTAGAGTGCATGTTTCTAAATGTATTTTCGGTATAAACGCAATTTAACACAATCGCAATACTTCCACTTACTTAGGAGTAAAAGAAGATAAAAATTGCCCATTAGAACTATAATAATTGCAGTAAAACCGTAGTTATGTTATTGTTTCATACCATATTTTTGCACATGGTAAATCCTCATTCCCTGAGGATTCCGTTATTTCAAATTATTATTCTTCTTACGCAGAAACTTCTGCAATGATGGTTATAAATTTTTCCCGAATTACACTATTAATTGATTATTATATTTTTCTACAGGTTGTGCGGTTGCTAACGGAAAGTGCTTTGTTTGTTCATTTATCAAAATAAATGCTCATTTTAACTAGTGCGGAAAAAAAAACTAATAGTCCCACGGACATTTCCAATTTTCGCGCATAATATAATGCGTCCCTGAATTGTGGATTAGAATATTTTAAACTGTGTCTTGTTTCCACTGTAATGCAGTGAAAGAAGCCATGACATCAAGGATATGTAATGAAGAGATATTTTTACATAGGTTCCACTACAGCATTAAGTAGGCTGGGAAATTATAGTGGTTCCAGTTTTTGGTTGTCTCTGGGTTCTCCATAATAAGATTGGTATAAAATCTAGAATGAAATGACCTCGGTTTAAATAAATTCAAAATAATATAATTCATTAAATTATGTCAAGTCGCATGAATGTTTGCTACATAAATTCTATATTCTCAGTGCTTGTTAGAGATTAAATATTTGATACTAATGAAAATTGTGATGTATTACTGATTCCTTGTGATATTATGTTTAGCAAAAATCTTCACTCTGGAAAATTCTTAGACTTTTCAGAATTTACTTTTCCATTACAAATAGTTTCCTTTATAAAATCGTCAAATACGTAAATAAGATTTTATGTAATTTATGACAACAATGATATCTTGCATGATACAGTTATGAATGTAATAATGGAAATTATAATTATTTAATTAAACATTTATATGGCCACTATTAATATCCCTCTTCGGAACTTCCAGTCCAGGTAGAGCAGAGTCGGTAAGTGAATTCTTAACATGTTTATTATTGCATGTCGCATTTGTGTAGATATATGTGAATTTCCCCTACAATAGAAACACAAAAGTCTGGTGTGAAGCACGCACACAACTTTCTCTTACGCTAGTTTTCAGAATTGTACCTAATTGACCAATTTTTTAGTTTGTGTACTAAGTTTGATGAAATGCCTTGGCGTTTGTCGAAAACGAAATAAAATGTTCAGTAAAAGAGCACTTGCGGTTTACTAGTTTTCTTCAGTAAAAACGCACTTCTGGTCATCCGATGTTTTTAAAACTCACAATTTCAACAACACATTCCATTCTTATTAATATTATTTAGATGATAGAATTGTATAGTAAACTGAAAAAGCACCTTAGAGGAAATCCTAAACCCACCCTTCGCTCAAAAGTGCCCTTCAATGAATTTTTCAAGTGAAACTTTTTAAATAAAAGTGGTAGATCTTTGTGTGTGTAGTTGATATATCAAGTTTGAAGAAAATCGTCGAAACTGCAAGAAAATTGGAAAAAACCAAAAACTGAATATTATTTTAGTGTTATAAAGTAAAAATGTATACCATTGTGTAGGTTACTGACCTAGCCTGTTCATTAATTTTATTTTTGACGTATTATAGTTGAATTCACTTATGTTTATATTATGTTAATCTTGTAATGCTTTTGTCAACTTTATTGCCTATTTCATGTTTTGGTTTTTACCAGAGTATCTCTATTGCATTTGATTAACATAAATTAATATTTGTTTTAGCCTATTCTGGTCAGTGAGGTGCAGTATTGTTCGTCAGCTAGGGAATGTCAGTTTCGGCAAGTGTTGAATGTAAAAAAGTTAACGATTTCAAGAGTAATTAGTATTTCATTTCACGTGTCATTAGAATTTTTTTGTTTGTTTGTGGGTATCAAATATCAAAAATTCCCAGAAATTCCTTTTGTGAAAAAGACGAATAATATATTCGAGTAAAGATGAAACAACTTATAATGTAAATACACCAAATTATATAGGTGGCTATTGGTTGATGGACTATGAAGACACGAGAAGCTTGCCAAATTCAATTATTACTAGTGAAGCCGATGTTTCCTCATTTAATGATAGGTGTAGGACCGTCAATATAACAGTCGCAAAGCATTACTATGTCACTCACTTTGGCCAGGGGCAGATGTGGATGCTATATTAAACGATTTTTGACGGCAAGAAGGATCAAAAATAGATCTGGCGGAATACTGTACAATTTTTCGAAGCTTTTACATTATTATTCGATAATGATTTAATTGAAAAAATTGTAAAGTGGTCAAATTCCCGTGCTGAAAGTTACTAATTGCGACATATGTTTCCAATAATTCAAATCTGAAAACGTGGAAGGACGTCATAGTCGACGAAATGAAGTTTTCAGTACTGGAATGATAGTTTTTAGGAACACTTAGCCGCAACTAATTCAGGCTTGTTCACCTGTTCAGCTCAAAAGAAAAAAAAAAAATGATGCTGCAGTGGATAATCACAGCCGTCTCGGCGATATTTCTGGTTCTTGATGTTAAATTCTATTTCCGCCGTGTAATTATTATAAAGCTCTAATATTAGCGGCGAATTTTCGGTACCTCTTTCCTTTTCACTTTATCATTTTTATTATACCCTAAAATTCAGTCTTTCTAGCATATTGGTTTGTAGCATACTTTCAGCTTCGTCAGCTGCTCGCCTAATATGGTCGGCCAAGCTTACTTAGTTTTTTATACACTATTCCGAGATATTTAGCGGATGACATTATAAATGCAGTTTTATCGCCGGCCTGCAACTGGAAGGTAAGCAGTGGCTACATGATATAAACTGTTTTCATAGCATCAATGATGCTGCCGTTACAGTTATTCCGTAATATGTTAGGTTCAGCGGACGTCGCATTAGAATGGCTGGCGACGACGATCACGTGCGGGCTGGGGCACGTGATTCCCGGGTTGGGAAACGTATGAACGCATATCTTTTTGGATTAGAGCGCATGCTTCTTAATTATTAGTTAGGGTAATGAATTTGATACTATATTGTAAGTTTAGGATGTAATTACAATAGAAATTCATTAAAATACACGAAGGCACAATTACTTCACGTTTGTTTACCTGCTCAGGGTAAACAAATATTAGGCATCCAGCGGAAAATCACAGGCATCTCGACGATAAATTGGGATTTTGATGTAAAACTCTATATTCGTCGATGTGTTATAAAGCTGTAAAATTTGCGTCTGTGGTCCCGCTACCAGATGACATTTCACTTTATTATTGTTATTATACTCAAATATTCAGTGTTTCTAGTATGTTGGTTTCTAGCATCAATTCAGTCTCGTCAGCTGCTCGTCTAATATGTTCGGCGAAGCTCATATTAGTTTGGAACTTCATCCGAAGATATTTAGCGGCTGGCTTTGAAAATATAGTTTCTTGGACGACTCGCAACTAGAAGGTAAGCCAAGGCTACATGACACAATCTGTTTTCATAGAAATTGAAAAACTATAAACGCAGGTCATTTTGGATTAGAGTGCATATTTCTAAATGTATTTCTGGTAAAAATGCAATTTAACGGAATCGCAATACTTCCACTTACTAGGAGTAAAAGAAAATAAAAATTGCCCATTACAACTATAATAATTGCAGTAAAACCGTAGTTATGTTATTGTTTCATACCATATTTTTGCACATGGTAAATCCTCATTCCCTGAGGATTCCGTTATTTCAAATTATTATTCTTCTTACGCAGAAACTTCTGCAATGATGGTTATAAATTTTTCCCCGAATTACACTATTAATTGATTATTATATTTTTCTACAGGTTGTGCGGTTGCTAACGGGAGTGCTTTGTATTGTTTATTATCAAAATAAATGCTCATTTTAACTAGTGCGTTAAAAAAAAAATTAGTCCACGGATATTCCAAATTTCGCGCATAATAGTAATGCGTCCTAGAATTGTGCGATTATAATATTTTAAACTGTGTCTTGTGTCCACTGTAATGAAGTGAAAGAAGCAAGGACATCGAAGGATATGTAACTGCAAGAGATTGTTACATATTCCAACCTACAGCATTAAAGGTAGGCTGGGGAATTATAGTGGTCCATGTTTATGTTGTCTCTGGATTCTCCATAATAGTATTGGTATAAAAATCTTAGAATGAAATGAACTCGGTTTAAATAAATTCAAAATAATTATAATTCATTAAAATTATGTCAAGTCGCATGAATGTTTGCTACATAAATTCTATATTCTTAGTGCTTGTTAGAGATTGAATATTTGATACTAATGAAAATTGTGATGTATTACTGATTCCTTGTGATATTATGTTTAGCAAAAATCTTCACTCTGGAAAATTCTTAGACTTTTCAGAATTTACTTTTCCATTCCAAATAGTTTCCTTTATAAAATCGTCAAATACGTAAATAAGGTTTTATGTAATTTATGACAACAATGATATCTTGCATGATACAGTTATGAATGTAATAATGGGAATTATAATTATTTAATTAAACATTTATATGGCCACTATTAATATCCCTCTTCGGAACTTCCAGTCCAGGTAGAGCAGAGTCGGTAAGTGAATTCTTAACATGTTTATTATTGCATGTTGCATTTGTGTAGATATATGTGAATTTCCCCTACAATAGAAACACAAAAGTCTGGTGTGAAGCACGCACACAACTTTCTCTTACGCTAGTTTTCAGAATTGTACCTAATTGACCAATTTTTTAGTTTGTGTACTAAGTTTGATGAAATGCCTTGGCGTTTGTCGAAAACGAAATAAAATGTTCAGTAAAAGCGCACTTGCGGTTTACTAGTTTTCTTCAGTAAAAACGCACTTCTGGTCATCCGATGTTTTTAAAACTCACAATTTCAACAACACATTCCATTCTTATTAATATTATTTAGATGATAGAATTGTATAGTAAACTGAAAAAGCACCTTAGAGGAAATCCTAAACCTACCCTTCGCTCAAAAGTGCCCTTCAATGAATTTTTCAAGTGAAATTTTTTAAATAAAAGTGGTAGATCTTTGTGTGTGTAGTTGATATATCAAGTTTGAAGAAAATCGTCGAAACTGCAAGAAAATTGGAAAATACCAAAAAACTGAATATTATTTTAGTGTTTTAAAGTAAAAATGTATACCATTGTGTAGGTTACTGACCTAGCCTGTTCATTTATTTTATTTTTGACGTATTATAGTTGAATTCACTTATGTTTATATTATGTTAATCTTGTAATGCTTTTGTCAACTTTATTGCCTATTTCATGTTTTGGTTTTTACCAGAGTATCTCTATTGCATTTGATTAACATAAATTAAAATTTGTTTTAGCCTATTCTGGTCAGTGAGGTGCAGTATTGTTCGTCAGCTAGGGAATGTCAGTTTCGGCAAGTGTTGAATGTAAAAAAGTTAACGATTTCAAGAGTAATTAGTATTTCATTTCACGTGTCATTAGAATTTTTTTTTTTCTTTGTGGGTATCAAATATCAAAAATTCCCAGAAATTCCATTTGTGAAAAAGACGTATAATATATTCGAGTGAAGATGAAACAACTTATAATGTAAACACACCAAATTATATAGGTGGCTATTGGTTGATGGACTATGGAGACACGAGTATCTTGCCAAATTCAATTCTTACTAGTGAAGCCGATGTTTCCTCATTTAATGATAGGTTTAGGACCGTCAATATAACAGTCGCAAAGCATTACTATGTCACTCACTTTGGCCAGGGGCAGATGTGGATGCTATATTAAACGATTTTAGACGGCAAGAAGGATCAAAAATAGATCTGGCGGAATACTGTACAATTTTTCGAAGCTTTTACATTATTATTCGATAATGATTTAATTGAAAAAATTGTAAAGTGGTCAAATTCCCGCGGGCTGAATGTTACTAATTGCGACATATGTTTCCAATATTTCAAATCTGAATACGTGGAAGGACGTCATAGTCGACGAAATGAAGTTTTCAGTGCTGGAATGATAGTTTTTAGGAACACTTAGCCGCAACTAATTCAGGCTTGTTCACCTGTTCAGCTCAAAAGAAAAAAAAAATGATGCTGCAGTGGATAATCACAGCCGTCTCGGCGATATTTCTGGTTCTTGATGTTAAATTCTATTTCCGCCGTGTAATTATTATAAAGCTCTATTATTAGCGGCGAATTTTCGGTACCTCTTTCCTTTTCACTTTATCATTTTTATTATACCCTAAAATTCAGTCTTTCTAGCATATTGGTTTGTAGCATACTTTCAGCTTCGTCAGCTGCTCGCCTAATATGGTCGGCCAAGCTTACTTAGTTTTTTATACACTATTCCTAGATATTTAGCGGATGACACTATAAATGCAGTTTTATCGCCGGCCTGCAACTGGAAGGTAAGCAGTGGCTACATGATATAAACTGTTTTCATAGCATCAATGATGCTGCCGTTACAGTTATTCCGTAATATGTTAGGTTCAGCGGACGTCGCATTAGAATGGCTGGCGACGACGATCACGTGCGGGCTGGGGCACGTGATTCCCGGGTTGGGAAACGTATGAACGCATATCTTTTTGGATTAGAGCGCATGCTTCTTAATTCTTAGTTAGGGTAATGAATTTGATACTATATTGTATGTTTAGGATGTAATTACAATAGAAATTCATTAAAATCCACGAAGGCACAATTACTTCACGTTTGTTTACCTGCTCAGGGTAAACAAATATTAGGCATCCAGCGGAAAATCACAGGCATCTCGACGATAAATTGGGATTTTGATGTAAAACTCTATATTCGTCGATGTGTTATAAAGCAGTAAAATTTGCGTCTGTGGTCCCGCTACCAGATGACACTTCACTTTATTATTGTTATTATACTCAAATATTCAGTGTTTCTAGTATGTTGGTTTCTAGCATCAATTCAGTCTCGCGCAGCTGCTCGTCTAATATGTTCGGCGAAGCTCATATTAGTTTGGAACTTCATCCGAAGATATTTAGCGGCTGGCTTTGAAAATATAGTTTCTTGGACGACTCGCAACTAGAAGGTAAGCCAAGGCTACATGACACAATCTGTTTTCATAGACATTGGAAAAACTATAAACGCAGGTCATTTTGGATTAGAGTGCATATTTCTAAATGTATTTCTGGTAAAAATGCAATTTAACGGAATCGCAATACTTCCACTTACTAGGAGTAAAAGAAAATAAAAATTGCCCATTACAACTATAATAATTGCAGTAAAACCGTAGTTATGTTATTGTTTCATACCATATTTTTGCACATGGTAAATCTTCATTCCCTGAGGATTCCGTTAATCCAAATTATTATTCTTCTTACGCAGAAACTTCTGCAATGATGGTTATAAATTTTTCCCCGAATTACACTATTAATTGATTATTATTATATTTTTTTACAGGTAGTGCGGTTGCTAACGGGAGTGCTTTGTATTGTTTATTATCAAAATAAATGCTCATTTTAACTAGTGCGTTAAAAAAAAAATTAGTCCACGGATATTCCAAATTTCGCGCATAATAGTAATGCGTCCTAGAATTGTGCGATTATAATATTTTAAACTGTGTGTTGTGTCCAGTGTAATGAAGTGAAAGAAGCAAGAACATCGAAGGATATGTAACTGCAAGAGATTGTTACATATTCCAACCTACAGCATTAAAGGTAGGCTGGGGAATTATAGTGGTCCATGTTTATGTTGTCTCTGGATTCTCCGTAATAGTATTGGTATAAAAATCTTAGAATGAAATGAACTCGGTTTAAATAAATTCAAAATAATTATAATTCATTCAAATTATGTCAAGTCGCATGAATGTTTGCTACATAAATTCTATATTACTTAGTGCTTGTTAGAGATTGAATATTTGATACTAATGAAAATGTGATGTATTACTAATTCCTTGTGATATTATGTTTAGCAAAAATCTTCACTCTGGAAAATTCTTAGACTTTTCAGAATTTACTTTTCCATTACAAATAGTTTCCTTTATAAAATCGTCAAATACGTAAATAAGGTTTTATGTAATTTATGACAACAATGATATCTTGCATGATACAGTTATGAATGTAATAATGGGAATTATAATTATTTAATTAAACATTTATATGGCCACTATTAATATCCCTCTTCGGAACTTCCAGTCCAGGTAGAGCAGAGTCGGTAAGTGAATTCTTAACATGTTTATTATTGCATGTTGATTTGTGTAGATATATGTGAATTTCCCCTACAATAGAAACACAAAAGTCTGGTGTGAAGCACGCACACAACTTTCTCTTACGCTAGTTTTTAGAATTGTACCTAATTGACCAATTTTTTAGTTTGTGTACTAAGTTTGATGAAATGCCTTGGCGTTTGTCGAAAACGAAATAAAATGTTCAGTAAAAGCGCACTTGCGGTTTACTAGTTTTCTTCAGTAAAAACGCACTTCTGGTCATCCGATGTTTTTAAAACTCACAATTTCAACAACACATTCCATTCTTATTAATATTATTTAGATGATAGAATTGTATAGTAAACTGAAAAAGCACCTTAGAGGAAATCCAAAACCCACCCTTCGCTCAAAAGTGCCCTTCAATGAATTTTTCAAGTGAAATTTTTTAATAAAAGTGGTAGATCTTTGTGTGTGTAGTTGATATATCAAGTTTGAAGAAAATCGTCGAAACTGCAAGAAAATTGGAAAATACCAAAAACTGAATATTATTTTAGTGTTTTAAAGTAAAAATGTATACCATTGTGTAGGTTACTGACCTAGCCTGTTCATTAATTTTATTTTTGACGTATTATAGTTGAATTCACTTATGTTTATATTATGTTAATCTTGTAATGCTTTTGTCAACTTTATTGCCTATTTCATGTTTTGGTTTTTACCAGAGTATCTCTATTGCATTTGATTAACATAAATTAATATTAGTTTTAGCCTATTCTGGTCAATGAGGTGCAGTATTGTTCGTCAGCTAGGGAATGTCAGTTTCGGCAAGTGTTGAATGTAAAAAAGTTAACGATTTCAAGAGTAATTAGTATTTCATTTCACGTGTCATTAGAATTTTTTTGTTTGTTTGTGGGTATCAAATATCAAAAATTCCCAGAAATTCCTTTTGTGAAAAAGACGTATAATATTTTCGAGTAAAGATGAAACAACTTATAATGTAAATACACCAAATTATATAGGTGGCTATTGGTTGATGGACTATGAAGACACGAGTATCTTGCCAAATTCAATTATTACCAGTGAAGCCGATGTTTCCTCATTTAATGATAGGTTTAGGACCGTCAATATAACAGTCGCAAAGCATTACTATGTCACTCACTTTGGCCAGGGGCAGATGTGGATGCTATATTAAACGATTTTAGACGGCAAGAAGGATCAAAAATAGATCTGGCGGAATACTGTACAATTTTTCGAAGCTTTTACATTATTATTCGATAATGATTTAATTGAAAAAATTGTAAAGTGGTCAAATTCCCG